>JABTXL010012322.1:1883265-1930235 GCA_025134845.1 Neodon shergylaensis | reverse complement strand
TCAGTGTTTATACAGCAAATAGCAGTGCAGTGTGGCAGCTGTGACTCCAGTGTTTTGTGGCAGCTGTGTCAGTTCTGACAGCAGTCTCTGACCAGGCAAGTCTCACCTCTAGGTTCCTTGGAG
Source organism: Neodon shergylaensis (assembly GCA_025134845.1). Classification (NCBI taxonomy): domain Eukaryota; kingdom Metazoa; phylum Chordata; class Mammalia; order Rodentia; family Cricetidae; genus Neodon; species Neodon shergylaensis. The sequence goes on along the minus strand of JABTXL010012322.1, from coordinate 1,930,112 downwards.
TACACACCTTTGAGTAGGGATGCAGTTAGGGGTGTAGCCTGTGCATGAGGATCTGGGTTTGACTCCTGATCCACACCCAGAGAAGTTATAGTTACCCAATCATTTGCGTTTCAGACCCTTAAGAATTTATATAGGGACTCAATTGATTTTCAGAAAATATATGATTTTTTTAAAAATTGCTTCATAAATATAATTATTTTAAAATACAATTTTAGGCTTGAACTTGAAAACTCCAACTTTAAAATTACAATAAAAAACCAGTCGGAGAAAATTGAGCAACTTCAGGAAAACCTGTCAAGTGTGAATTTCGTAAGTGATCCTCTTCCTGGATTCTCTGATGTTAAGAGGGGATGGTCTCTCTGCCCTGTAGTTGCCCCATGGGGAGATAGAGGACAGTCCTCTGTAGTAACTGAACATGGTGGACAGTGTGCAAAGTCTCAGTGTTGTGTTCTATGCCCACTGTTTGCCCCTCACATGCAAGTCCTTCTCTCTATAGGGAAGTCGGCTGAGTTCATGAATTAATGATTTCAGGACTAATGCTTTATACATACCACACCTTGTTTACACGTCCGTCCATTGATGGACCTTTGGTTAATGGATGTAATGTTACTATGGACATTGACAGTGTTGCCCCACTTGTACTTTACAGTAATTTTTAAATTCTAAGAAATTTAAGTGATTTGATCTAGGCTTCTAATTTTTTTTAGTAATCAAAGACTTTTACTGAGATTTTGAAAATGAATCACTTATAATTTGTATTAATCAAAAATGGATACTAAATCATGATACAAGTGTCCCGTCCCCCACCCCCACTGAACTCTTTTCCACTTTGAATTAAAACAAAATAAAACCAAAAACAAAGCAAAGTTAATGCTAGAAAAGATCACAAGGTTGATGCATTGGACACCAAATCCGAGTTGCTCTCACTACTGACTTCAACACTGTGCGGTCCATCCCAAGGGCCATGGGCCAGGTAGTCTAGATTATTTATGTTGATTCTTCTTTCTGGGGCCAAAGAAACATCAAAGAGTAGTTTCTATCTAGATTTCATATAAACTATCCAATTTTATTTCCTAATTTAATATTTCCTAACATGATAATATGTTGATGGGGAATCTACAAAAATGAAACTGTTGAAAGAAATCCTGCTATATAGGAGCTGTAAAGAAATGTATTAAGAATACAAATTTAAATTTGTTTTATGAAGTTCTTTTTGTTTTTTGATTGATTGATTGATTGATTGATTTGAGGCAGGGTTTCTCTGTGTAACAGTCCTGGCTTTCCTGGAACCGACTACTTCTGTAGACCAGGCTGGCTTCTAACTCAGAGCTCTACCTGTTTCTGTCTCTCAAGTACTGGGATTAAAGGCCTGTGCCACCACTACCTGATTTGTTTTATTTTTTGAGACGGCCTCACTATGTAGCCCTGGGTGTCCTAAACTCCCTCTGTAGACCAAGCTAGTCTTGAACTCATAGAGATCTGCCTGCCTCTGCGTCTCAGGTGCAGGGATTAAAGGTGTGTGCCATTATGCCTAGTTTATGTTTTCTTTATTTTCTTTGATGGAGGGAAAGACATGTAATCCCAGCATTTTGGAGACTGAAGGTGGAGGATTGCCAAAAGTTTAAAGCCAGCTTGGGCTGCTTAGTCAGTTTCAAGCTAGCCTGGGATAACCATTGGTTTCTCTGAAAAACTTTAAAACAAGCAAAATAAAGCAAACTGACAACAAACAAACCTAAGAACTGCGTGATGAACTCGGCAGGTATACGCCTGGGCTCCAAGCCTGGCCTGAGTTTGCTCCCTGGAATCTCTGTATGGTAAAAAGAGAGAACTAACTCCTGAACGCTGTCCTCACACACACACACACCAAATAAATAAATATAAACAAAAATTGCTGAGAGACAACTTTTAGCCAATCCAGTCAGTAGCCTCTAACTTCTCTAGTTATTCATGGTACACTTATGTATAAAAACTTATTTAAAATAATTGGCAGCTGAAATTCCAGAGAGGATAAAGATGAAAGCATAACTTGGTTTGAGCTGTTTCAAATATCTGTCTTCGTGTTCCTTTTATGCCTTCTGTGACCAGATGCTTGGCATGCACAAATCTGTTTCAGAGAGTGCAGCCCGTGGTCACTTGACTCCGTGTTTCTGGGCCAGTTGTAAGCAGAACATCATGGCAGTCAGAGCACGTGAACACAGAGCAAAGGGCAGACAAGAAGAGGTCATGGCGAGATAGGACCTCCAAGACATACCTGTCCTGACCCTCTTCTCCCTTCTTATCACCGCCTGATGTAGCCTTCATAGTTTGAGTTGATTGTCTCTGGCAGGTCATCACAGGTACACTCAGATTCACTAATCCCTGGTTAGCTCTTTATGCAGTCAAGTTGACAGTCAAAACTAACCAATGTAGTACACATTGGTATCCGGTTTATAGATCTGTATAAACACAAAATGCAGGGACTCCTGCAGGATAATGTACTTTTTTAATGAATTGGGCTTTAGATTTTAAAATTCTTTTCTTGGGACCGTGAGATGGCTCATCAGGAAAAGGCACTTGTCCAGGTAGCCAGACAACCTGAGAGGTTCCCTGGGACCCACATGGTGGGACACACACACACCACCCCCAACAGACACACAAAAGAAATAATCCTTTACTAATTATTTTCTTTCAAAATTATTTTCAAAGTCTGAAGAGGACAAAGAAAAACTGAAGAAACTTGCTGAGGTGAAAGAATCTCTGGAGTGTACTTTGGAGCAGGAACAGAAGAGAAACGATGCATTAGAGGAAGAACTGAGGGAGTAAGGTTTAATATTTCAGTCTCCTCGGCCTTTCTCTATTGCTTTAACTAAAGTTTAAATACAAATGCATTTCCTATCTGCATTCTCATTATTACTTTAAAATTTACCTCAGAAACATATTGGTAAAGACTAAAGTTTTTTGATTGCTAAAATGTTGCAATTACTCTTTAAATTTTCTTAAGACAATGGTAAATGCCTTTGGCATATAATGTCAACTGAACTCTTCAACCTTGAAGTTTCTTTCTTTTTTTATTTTTATATTTTTATTTTTCGTATTCTGAGGCAGAGTTTTTTTGTGTGTAGCTCTGGCTGTCCTGAATCTCACTCTGTAGAGCAGGCTAGCCTTGAACTCACAAGATCCACCTGCCTCTGCCTCCTGAATGCTGGGATTAAAGGTGTGCACCACCGCCACCTAGCTGAAGTTTCATTTTTGAACACGCTTTTGATCTTTTTCCTGCCTTTGTAGTATCCTTCCCTTCACCATTTAGACATTTTGATATCTTAAAAACCTATTTGTGTTTTTCTTTAACTATATCAGAAACTATCTTTATATAACATTTCTTTCTCTTTTTAATTACAAAAGTTTATCATGGAGATAAATTGTTGTTCCATGGGCATCTCTAATATGTATATAAGGTTAACATGATATTGAGCTTTTATTTAAAAAATTTTAAATGCATATGCACACATACGTAATACTATATAGTCATCCCTTGGTACTGCTACCGGAATCTAGACAGAGGCCTGATGCTGAGGGTCCCCAAGAGGCCATCTTAGCTCCTCTTTCCAGCTGATTAAAAGGTTAAAAAAACAACAGTGACCGCAGGGCAGGAGTTTGTTTGGAATACTAATACTGGGGAAAGTTGGGGTACCCTGCACTCAGGACACAGGGAAGAACACCAGCCCGGATTGTTTTAGAGAAGGGCTGGGGTGAGAGGAATGTGCACGTGTCAGAGTGGAACCCAGTTGCTCTTTTCCTGGGGATTCTTATCAGTAAGGTGGCTGCTGTCTAGAAATAGCTTTAATTGTTGCCGTGGTGTTTCTAGATAATGTCTGCTATCCTAGAATCCAGGCTCACTGCGGTGAATCAGAGGTCAAGTCTGCAAGGGAAGATGGATTCAGGGATTCAGAGTAGTGACGAGATTTCAGGTGTCACGCCAGGGGCCTGGAATGTGACACTGTAAACGTTGATATTTGACAGTCTGCTGATTATCTTGTCCCTGAACACCTTAAAAATATCTTATTACTCATATCTTTGTGTCTTTAGTCTTAAAGAAGGAGGATTACCAGCTAGCTGTAGGTAAACTCCCCTTAAATGACTAGCATGTCCTCGGATTTGAGCAAGAATGTGATTCACATTTCAGGGTTGAAAAAGAATTAAGAACAAAGGCCAAGCTTGTGTGTGCTTTAAGTTTCCCATTGGACATCCACCAGCCTAAATGAGGAGGCAGGGCTTTCCGTACACCAATAAATCTCTGCTATGGTACGTGTAGGAGATGGAATCTAGGACTCCTTCAGATGGCAGAACTCATGGATTCGCACACCCTTAAATAGTGTACTATTTGCATTTAACCTATTCTCAACCTCCAATATACTGTTTTCTTCTCTAAATCACTTCAAATTCCAAATAAAGTGTAAATGTTAATTAAGCAATTGTTATACTATGTTGTTTGGGAAATAAAGAAAAGGAAAAGGATTTGCGTGTGTTCAGTGTAAGTGCAGTTTTTCCTTTTTCAGAATTTTCCAGGCAAAGTTTTTTAGATGTGGAACCCACAAGTACAGAGAGCTGACTGTATGTCTCATGCTTACAGCCGTAGACAAATGACTTAAATACAGTGAAGTGAGCATTTGTGTTTCTGTTACCAGCCCCCTTTATTGAAAACAGAGTCTTTTCTCATATCCTATATCCTGATTACAGTTTCCCCTCCCTCTACTCCTCCCAGTTCTTTCCCACCTTCCCCTCCCAATCCGATCCACTCCCTTTTGTCTGTCGTTAGAAAAGAACAGACTTCTAAGACATAACAACAATGTGTAACAAAATAAAATATAGTAAAACAAATACCATTACATCAAAGTTGGCAAGAGCCCAAGAGAAGGCACAAGAATCAGAGACCCACTCTTTCACACACTCAGAAGCCCCATGAAAACATTAAATTGAAAGCTGTGGTATTGCACAGAGGGCCTGGTGCAGACCATGCAGGCCCTGTGCTTGCTGCTTCGGTCCCCATGTCACCAGTCTTTTACAGTGACATAGTTTCCAGTCTTTGCAGCCACCAGCATGGCTGCTTTTCTGTTCGTTCAGAACAGATTTTGAGTTTTCTCTCCGATTCTAATCAATGCTTTTTTTCTTATTCAACTGTCTTGTGTGCATCGGTTATATGGAAGGATGGGAGCTAGAGAGGGGCCCCAGGGCCTTGCATACACTGCACTAGAGTTCCATCACTGAGTGTCGTGTGCAGCCCTGTGCTCTCTCTGAATGTAGTTTTGCATTTCTTGGATTTTGTTGATATTCCTGTCCAAGACTTCTACATTTCTTCTCATCTCTCTGAGCCTTCATATGCTATTTTCCTCTTTCATTTCTTTTGACATTCTATTTTGTTTTCCCTCTACTCAAACTGCACAAACTGGTTTTTCCATCTCTTTTTTTTCTGCCTTGGATAATCTCCTTGATACTTGTTGGGATTGGATGCTAAAGCGTTCACTCTCTGCTAAGTCCTCAGTGCTGACTTGTGTGTGCTTTGCCTTGGAGAAGACTGCTGACAGGCAACAAAGAGTATTCATGTCTTCTCCTTGGTTACTGATGCCTGGGTTACAACTAATATGTAAGAGTGCTTTATACTAATATACTAAAGTGGATATAAATAATTACAGGTATTCTGTAGTTATATTAGCTCTATCTCCTATACATAGCATAAACTTTTGTACACATGAGAGGGTCACAGTTTACAAATGTATCTCTGTTGAATGCTAGAACTTAGTGTGTGTTTAATAACTGTTGAACATACTCTTAAAGACTTCACTTACTCTATATACTTTTGCAGATTTAAGGAACTCTTAAAAAAGACCAAAAAAGAATTAAGTGAACATGAAAACAGAGAACTTAATCTCCATCAAGATATAAAAAACAGTCAATTTGAAATGGATATCCCAGTTAATATGCTAATAAAAAAGGTAATTTTTTAATCAGTTTTGGGGCCCAAAAATAATTTTAAGTAATATAAATCTCTGGATACATTGAAGTTTTATATAGTTTTGTTTTATGAACATGATGTTAATGAAAATTGTATTCTTTTCTATTAAAAAGTCGTACTGTTGATCTTAAATCTTGAACCCAGGCTGCAATCCATCATTATGTGATCCTAAATCATGAGTCCCAAGTCTTTTTTTATTGATTGATTGTTGGTAGCAGCTTTATTGGTATATAGTAAACATATCCCACCCATATTATAGCCACAGAATTGTGCAATCTCTACCACTTAAGAATATGTCTTGCTTTGTCCCTATAGCTCCCTGTTCTGGTGTTCTGTGTCAGTGTGTGCTGGCTCCTTTGACTTAACACAATGTTAAGTCCACCTGTGTGGTAGCAAGCATCTGCACATAGTGTCTTCTTGTTGCTGAGTCATGCCATGCCCTATCATATGAGAGAACATACATTAGATTTAACTCTTCATCCCTTATTGCTTCCACTTTGGTCAGGCACTAATAACATCACTATGGCAAGTATAGCCTGCATCTGTTTTCACTTTTCCTTGAGTTCTCAGGAACTGAGGCGTCATGTGGAAACTGCTAATCGGGCAGCTGCCCCTGCCAGTGTACTTCCCGAGTGGCCGCACTGTGTCACCTGAACTGTTGGGTGGACAGTTTCTCCATGGCCTTAGTAGCACTTGTTTCCCGCTGTTTTACATGCCTTTCCTAGGCCAGTACCAAGTCAAGTGGGTTCTCAAGGGAGAACTTCCCAGGCAGGTTGCATATCGCTCCATGCCTTAGGTAATAGCAAACGGCAGCATAGTAGGGGCTTTAGTTTCACTCCCGTGGAAACTTTGCTTCACGTCTAGAAGAAGCCTGTGCCCATTTTCTGCCTTGCTGATGCCATGACACAATGAAGGTAGATTTGTAAAGATGGGGTTCGTTCATTTTCTTTCTTAATTGAAGCTTTTGACTTCTTTCCCAGTGCGCCTCCCTGCTCTCCATCTGCCTCTAATCTCAGTCACGGGACCTGCCAGCTTAGCACATTGACACTCACTGCTCTGGCTTTCATTACTGCAGCTATAAGATCACCTGAGGACCTTTACCAACGAGAAAGAAGCGTGGGAATGGGGCTGATTTTGGAGTTTAGATTCAAATTCTTTCTGTTTCTTTCCTTTCATCTTTCCTTTTAGGAGCTTGCCATGTAGCCAAGGCTAGCCTTGAACTCAGAGTCCTCCCTCCTCAGTCTCCTGAGCCCTGGGACTGCAGTCCACCAGTTCCAGCTAATCCTCTCTCAACCTAGTATCTGGTTCTTAGGATTCATTTTCTTGGCACAGAAAACAAACTAAAACTTCATGGCTCAGTAGAGAATGCAGGAGCCTGGCACTGTGATATTACCTCTGGTCCCAGCGCTTACGTAAGCTGAGGCAGGAGAATTGCAGTTCGAAGCCACACTGGACCACCATGCAGATTTTCCAAAAGGAGCTAGAGTCATTTTGAGAAGGAAAGATGGGAGACAGTCCCATAAAAATCATCTAACCTGAGTGCTGTGGTGCCTAGCAAAATACTAATCCTAAGGAGCATGTTTTATGACTGCTACTCCTCTGACTTTATCGTCCGAGTAATTAGAAACCCCGTTATGAACTGGGCACATGCTTTTAATCTCAGTACTCAGGAGGCAGAGGCAGGCAGGTCTCTGAGTTTGAGGCCAGCCTCCCTACAGAGGGAGTTCCAGGAGAGCCAGGTCTACACAGAAAAACCCTGTCTTGAGAGACCAAAAAGAAAGAAGAAACATCATTATAAAAATCATTGCAGGTTAATTACAACTGAGCTTAGGTAAAATTGGTGATTGGTTTTATGCTGCCATGTTCTCAGCCTTCTTCATTACCAAACTGTATCACTTTATTCCTGCAGATTGATGATCTTACATCAAAACTAGAAACCACATCTTCAAAATGTCTACATTTGGATAGAAAAAATCAGGTTCTTCAGCAGGAGTTACTATTGATGAAAACTATACAGAAGAAGTGTGTGAAACTAGAGAAGAACAAAAGGAAACTGGAGCAAGAAGTTGAAAGCCTCAGAAGTCACATGGAGAAGAATATGGTGGAACACAGTCAGGTGCAGCAGTATAGGCGGGAGGTCGAAGAGCAAGCGAGGCAGGACTTGGTGGAGAAGTTAAAACAGGTCAACCTCTTCCTGCAGGTTAGTTTCTGTTTCTGTGGTGGGCGTGGTTCATCTCCCTGCAGATGCGCTCTGGCTGTGTGCGTAGTGTGTGTTTGCTCTGGTTTGTTCCCCAGGGTTCTAGAGAGACGAGGACATGTGTGTCCTGTGTTCAAGTGTCCTTCATTATTATAACTCGTGATCTCTCATTAGAGAATCATTTGACTTTTAAAGCTATTTCGTATAAAACAGATTGCTAGAAGGAAAACAAATTGATGCGCAAAGTGTACCAAACTCTTGAGTTGTTAAGTTATCTAGTTCCAGCTTTAAACTTGGGAGCTGATTCTACTGTTCCTTGAATTCTCAGATTACTTGTGTACTAACATACAGAGCTGGGGATATACTGCAAAGGTGCCATGCTCAGTTAGCACGCACCAAGCCCTGGATTGGACTCCCAGCACTAAAACAAACGAGAGAAGATGAAGATTGAGTGTGTTGTAGTTCACATCGAATGCAGTTGATGAGTGTCAGCTCTTGTTTTCACGTGAATGATGACTGGCTTGTAATTACTCCTAAAGCATATTCTTCCGGTTTGCTGCAGGCACAGGCAGCCTCTCAGGAAAACTTGGAGCAGTTGAGGGAGAGCAGTAACGCTTCAGTGAGGAGTCAGATGGAGCTCCGGATTAAAGACCTGGAGTCCCAGCTCTCCAGAATGAAAAGTCAGGAAGACTTCGATAAAATAGAACTAGAAAAATACAAGCAACTCTACCAAGAAGAACTCCGAGTTAGAAAATCGTTGTCAAGTAAACTGAACAAGTAAGTCATGACGTTGGCGCTCAGGAAATCAGCTCACTGCTCTGTCTCGGCAGCAACATTTTCAGTAAGACTGGGAGACTGGGAAGGCTAACTCGCAACACGTGTCTAGAAGGAATGTTGGCAGTGGCCCTCAAATGTTACTTGGGCATAGTTTATATTCTTCTTTGTCATTTTAGTCTTAGTTGATACTGTCTGTTGGACTTCCGGAAAGATATTTTTGAAGCTTTATAGTTAAGACGGTTATATTGTTATACAATTGTATTTCCACATCCTTTAAATAGGACTGTTCACAGACTTGGTGATGTTTTGTTTTGGGAAGAAGACAACGTAGTCCCAAAGGTACTGCTGATATTCCTCCTTTGGGCACTTTCAGCATTTGATATCTTAGTTTTCTTTGATTGTCATCTTTAGTGTTTCCGTTAGAGGTTCCTGTGAATAAACTAATGGACAGATTTTCTAGTCTGTGTCGAGTTTACAGTGATGCAGGGAAGTGTTAACGCAGAACAGAAGCAGCAGCCCAGCACCGCATTCCTGGTGCTGCTCCGAGTTAGTCCTTGGTGTCAGGTGCTCAGTTTATCCTGAGTAATGGGAGCAAATGCATAAACATCTCGTGAGGGAAGTTTCCCCTTCATCTCTTCAGGGAGTGAAAGGTTTCAGTTATACACAGGGAAGCCGATCCTCCAGTCATCTCCCAGTGAGCACTTAACAGGGTGTTTCTGATGACACCCTCAGGATGCCAGGAAGCAGAGCCCTTCCGGAAGGCAACTGTTACTGGTTACATCTCAACAGCCACATCTCTCCTTCCTACTTTGTTGGAATTACACTGTTACTGGTTATATCTCAACAGCCATGTCTCTCCCTCCTACTTTGTTGGAATTACTTGTTAGTTAAATATCCCTCTAGATACAGGGGGAAGGGTCTTGGTCCTGCCTCAAATGATTTGGGAGACTTTATTGACTCCCCATGGGAGGCCTCACCCTCTCTGAAAAGTGAGTGGTTAAAAGTGGTGAAAGAGGAAAGGGGGAGGGAACTGGGATTGGTATGTAAAATAAAAAAAAATATTTGCCTGGTGGTAGTGATAGTGGTGCATGCCTTTAATCTCAGGAGGCAGAGGCAGGAGGACCTCTGTGAGTTCAAGGCCAGCCTGGGGTCTACAGAGCAGGCTCCAAAACTACAGAGAAAATCTGTCTCCAAAAAAAAAAGAGTCCCTTTAGAAATACCTGCACTTTTTAGAATAATTTAAAACCTGTAACATTCAGCATTTACGTTCTGACAGGTTTTTCATGCTAAGTCCCTGTTGAGGTGCAAATTGCATGTATTCCCATGACAGCTTTTTAAACAGCCCTTACTCAGGACTCATCTGGGACCGTGAGACACTAAGTGTTGGCCTTTTGTGGACTTCACAGGACTAATGAGAGGCTGGAGGAGGCCAGCACGAAGCTGCTGCTGGAGGAACAGCAGAACAGATCGCTGCTAAGCTCTCTCAGTACAAGGCCTATTGTAGAGTGTCCTTGCGTTGGAGGTCTTCATAATGGTTTGGTATTCAACAGAACTCTTATTCCAAGAGAAAACATAGTGATTCCTTCCTCAAGCCTACAGCCGTCAAATAAAAGAATGGAAATCTACCTGACCAAGGTTAGTATATTTCGTTTTTCCTTTTGGTTTCAAGTTTCTGATAAAATTCTCACTTTTAATTTAAGGCATGATCCTGAGTTGTTTTGTTGGCCTGTGCACAATAATGTCATAGTAATTTTGCTAAAGGAGAAAAGTCACCGAAGTTCCTAGAGCTTTCATTTCAGCAGCTGCTCACTGTTACCTGCTTCAGGGAATGCAGCTAATGTTGGGCCCACGGGGGTCACGCAAAGATGGGGACAGACCACCAAATCTAATAAACCTGAAGCAAACTTTATTCCAGGAAAAAAATTTAAAAAAATAAATCTCCATGGGGCACAAAAAGCTTATCAGCTGGCTGAGACCGCAGCCAGAGATGGACTTGTAAGGCTGCGGCAAAGGCCAGCTTTCGAACCCTCCCTTTTTATATTAAGAAATCACAAGCATTAAACAATAACAAAGGAATTTTTACGATCTTGAGGTGAAACTTAGACACAGATTGCCCTTCTTTGCAACTTCCGTTAACAGAGTTTTTCAGTTAAACTAGTGTTCATATCTAGTCCATTGTTTTCCCCTGGAAGGAAAGGGTATGGGAAGATGCACAACCAAAAAGTCAAAAGTCACAACCATCCTGTCATTTAAAAGTTACCTCAGTTCACTGTTGAAATAGGGGCGGCCGGGGCTGCGTCCCCAACACCCCGGCCGCCTGCTCGGCTAACTTATGCCCAAAATAACAACACACAAACTGTATTCATTTAAACACTGCTTGGCCATTATATCTAGCCTCTTCTCGGCTAACTCTCGCACCTGGACTAGCCCATTTCCTATATTCTGTGTAGCACCCAAAGGTGCGCTTACCGGGAAGTTTCTAGCCTACGTCCATCCTGAGTCGGAGCTTCATCGCATGTGTCTCAGAGAGGAGCTAACACGTCTACCCGGGAGCGCGGAGCATGGCGTCTCTGAGCTCACTTCCTCTTCCTCCCAGCATTACATTCTGTTTACTCCTCCCACCTATGTTTTAACCTACGAGGGCCAAGCAGTTCCTTTATTACTTAACCAATGAAATCAACAGATTGATATATGACACTCCTACATCAGTTCACATCAGTTGCTGGTCATGAGTGGCCCGGGGTATCTAAAGGCTGATTCTCAGTTTGCAGAGCCACCCTAAGTTTGCAGAGGCCGCTTCAGCCTTGCAAATAGAGCTATGAACTGTAAAGCGGAGTAACCCACTGTTCATAGTTGATCCTTAAGCTGCTGAGACAGCTGCTGACAGCCTGCTCTCATTCTCCTAGGCTTACAACTTTATATTTCTTTATTTTTACATTCTTATTTCTGGAATCTACATTTTTATATTCTTATTCTTGGACTCTTCAGCTAAGGCAGTCCATTTCCTTAAAAGGAATGCTTACATTAGGTTTTGGAAATTAGATATTGTTGTGACTACAGGTATAGCTTAAAATGTGACCATACACCTTCTTATGACAATTTTTCTGCAGTGTCCTGAACTTTCCATTCGAATGACAAGAGAATGGGTAACATCCAAATACCTACATGTGGATACTTATGATCTAAAGGAATCTGATGCAGATACTACTTATTAATTAAATAAATGTAACATTCCATAAGATTAATTTCTAAGTTAAAAATGTTCTATTTTATTAAACATTATAAATATTCAACTTATTTCAGATGCACCAGGAGTTGGAAAAAAGTATAAATAGAGAACTTAAAGAAGGTATGTACCAAAATTGATGAATTAAGTTTAGATTGACTAATTTCTGAAATAAATTATAAATATTAAATGGCATAATTTTTCTTGTTTACTGAATAGATTTTTTTAATTAATCATTGTCTTACACAAAATTAAAAATGTGAAGATATTCCTTTCATGGTTTAATGCAGCAAATGTTTGTTTCTTTTATTTTTGAGAATTTGATATTTAAGTACACTGTATTAGCATCATTCCCACCTCCCTCTGCACTCTAACTCCACCCATGCTCCTCACCACCTCTCAAGTTCATGACCTCTTCCTCTGATATATGCAACCTAGAGGCCCAATTAGTGTTGCCTGTATTTGCCTGTGTTTAGAACTAACCACTTAAGAATGAGGTCTCGTCCTTGAAAAAGACTGGTTCCTAGCTCTTCATCTCAGGGTAGGACTTTCTTAGGTAGGGTTTCTCCTGCTGTGTAAAGACCATGACCAAAGGCAACGTGGGGAGGAAAGGGTTTTTTCATCTTTCACTTCTATCACTGAGGCAAGTCAGGAATCTGGAGTCAGAAACTGAAGCAGAAGCCATGGAGGAAGGCTGCTTACTGACCGTCCTTCTTTCTTACACAGTTCAAAGCCACTTGCCCATGGTAGCACCACGCACAGCGTAGTCATTAATCAAGAAAATGCCCCAGAGATTTGCATAGGGCAGTATGATGGGGGCATTTTCTCAATTGTAGTTCCCTTTTCCCAGATAAATTGTGTCAATTTGACCAGGAAAAAAAAATAAAAGAAGGACAGGGCCTTTGTGGATTTTTCTTCATCCTTGTAGGCATGCCAGCTGATGGAGTCTCTGCAGATATTATGGAGATTACCATGTTGTTGGGAGTTTATGGATACAGCATCCTTCTCTTGACCAGAGGACATGTCACAGCGGGTGTCAGGACCCTAGGCTTTACCTTCTTCCCCCCTTCTCTTCCGTGGTTCCCTGAGCGCTGGGGGTAGGAGTTGTGACAGATGTTCTGTCTGGGGATAAGGTGCCACGTAGTCACTTGTTGTTTGCGTTTTGACCAGGGGTGGGTCTGTGATAGCCTCCTTGTGCTGCACAGAGACATCTTTGATGACAGATGAGAGCTACATATATCAGTGGACATAAAGAGTTAGACGTTTACAAGGCTCTTGGAGACTGTATCTTTTTAATGATGTGGTAGTAAAGGGTTCTCCTCTAAGGTCTATGACCTGTCCAGCTGCGCAACTGTTGTGGTTCTCGGGTTTTCCTGCCAAGTAGAGATGTTGACAACTTTCCTCCCTTGGCAGCTTACATAGAACCTTCTGATACTAAGAGCTGGACTCAGGTAGGAAGCTTTCCGGTCAGATCCGGTTTAATTCATCTAGTCCTTTGTCCTAAGTTTTCAGTGTCTTTAGCAATGTGGGCTTACTTCAACCTCCAAGAGGTAACCAAGGGCTACATCAATGGTCTGTGTTGTTTTGAGAGTCACCTGGACGAACCAACCATTGGCTGACCATTCCAAAGGAGGTTTCTCATGACAGTTACTGGAGTTCTCATGGGAAGCACTGTCAGCCTTAGTGACATGACTTCCTTTAAGATTTTACACACACACAACACACACACACACACACACACACACACACTGGTAAATATAAGATAATATGCTACCTTGAGGTTTTATCAATCAACCTTGGCGTTTGTCCCTCTCCTTCTGTATTGACCCTTCTTCCTCCTCCCCAGTTGGCGCCCTTCCCTGATATTCCATTTCCCACTTCCTATCCCCTGTATCCTGCTGTTCTTTCAACCTTCCCCACACCAACATGTGCTCCCTTTATACTTTCCTGGGTTTAGTTCCTTTTTTGAGATTGGTTTTCTTGACTCTCCAGTATTTGTATATTCTGTATAGTAATCCAGCTACACACTAAGATTCTCTCCTGTTATGCGGGTTTCCTCCTTACTTAATTGTTTCCAGTGCTGTATGGAAAAGGCCCAGTTTGTCAGTTGTTCCTAAGCAAATTGAATCCTATTCATAAAGTCCTTTCTGCGAGTGTGTATTTTCTCCGGTACTACCTCTGTTTTCTTCTAGCTGTCAGGTTTTACGTTGAAGTCTTTTACCCATTTGGAGTTGTTGTTGTGCAGGGTGGTAGAGACAGGGTCTAGTTTCGTTCTTCCATTTGTGAACATCAGTTTCCCATCACCTTTTGTTAAAGATGTTTTTTCTCCTCCAGTGTATATTTTTGTAATCTTGTCAAATATCAGGCAGCTATAAATATGTGGCCTTCTGCTGCACTGGTCTACCTGCCTGTTTGTGTGCTGTGCCATGCTGTTTTCAGTACTATGGCTCTGTGATATAATCTGTACGTGATTGTTAGGAGTGGACTGTATCATTTCATCTTTTCATTCCTGTGCTTGTTACAGTAGATTTGCACATGATTGTTGAGTAAACGAGTCATCCCAGACACTTAGATATTCACAGTGATAGTAAGTGTGCATGTGTGAGCAGTCAAATTCAGTTATGATTGTGCACTCTAGTCACGCATACACACTGCCAGTTCAGTTTCAATTCTTATGCTGGCATGGGTTTGACTAACTGGGAAGTCTCTGATAGGCATAAATATATATAACCCTTTCTTTCCAGCTGCTGCCGAGCTTGAATCTGAGTTCTGCAGAGTTTCTCCCCTTGGATCTGCTACTAAACCAGGTCAAGATCTACTCTCAGAAGCATCACAAGAATATATAGACATTTTAAAGAAAAAATACACAATCTGCTGAATTTAAAGAAGAAAGGAAGAAAGAAAAGGCGTATAACAATAGAAGCGGGGCTGTTTGGAAGAAGGACCAGAGGAAGAGAGGACCTGAGAAGATAAAGGGGCGTGCACTGTGTGGGTGTAAGGTCACACAGCTTCAGCCCCAGCACTTGAGAAGCAGAGGACAAGAGGACCAGAGAAGATAAAGGGGCGTGCACTGTATGTGAAGTGGGTGTGAGGGCACACAGCTTCAACCCCAGCCCAAGTTCAAGGGCAACCAGGGCTACAAGTCTCACACAGAGAAAGAAAGTCCTAATGAAACCTACAATTTTGTACAAATAATATATATTATTACATATGGTCTAAAATATAATATATTTATTAGACTTTATATATTTTAATTGTCCTATTAAATGTATGACTTGAAAACAGAAGTGAAGAAAACTTTTTTGTCATGTGTATTAGAAAATTAATATGTTTACATGGGGTTTTTTGGTGGTTTAAGCAGATTTTGCAAGTATTATTAAACCAGTATTACCAGGTTTTACATACAAAAACCCCTAAAAGCCTGTTTCTCACTAAGTACTTTGGTGGGATGAAATCCCGTCTTTGTGTTGATACTTTTCTGGTTTTGTCACTTCAGTCTGCCGCTGCTGTCAGCATTGTTAACGTTTAATGTATTACAGCCGCCGTATCACCGTCAAACCTGGCTTCAATTTTAAGCCCTGATTTGTAGTTCTTGATCCTTCCCGCCTGTTCTGTTCATTCATTGTTTATTCATCTTTGATGGTCTCCTAAGCAGTCTTAAAATTAGGCAAAATGTCAAAGAATTGTGCCCACCCCACTCGACCATTTGAAAGAGCCTTGCTGCCATCTCCCACTGTCCTTGACTATTTTAGTATTTTTGTAATTAACAGCACCTGAATAACTGTGGTGTCACCTTTGTAATGAGCCGGCTGACACTAATACACCTGCATTTAATCCTCAGATTCTTTTCCAGTTTCACGTCTTGACTACAGTGTCCTTTAACAAAAACTGCCCCTTCAGACTCCTGGATTACAGTTACTCACATTTCCTAGACCCCTTCAGCCTGGAACATTGCCCAGTATTTCCTTGCTTTTCATGACCTTAAATCTTCATGGTAGAATTCATGTAATGCCCTTGAATTGAATTTTCTGCTTCATTATGATTAAATCATGCATTTCTTGGCAAGAGTATTACAGATGAAATTTTTCTCATTTTGTCTTATTAGGTAATCTCTAATTTAGACTTCCCCTATAATTATGATGTTGATTTTGATCACTAAAGCAATTATCTGCTGTGTTTTTCCCTATATTTACTTTTGTAATAATAGTTTTATGGGGAGGTAATTTGTGACTGTAAATATCTGTTTCTCATCAAACTTAAAATATATTCAGTTACTAGTATCCATGTGGATTAATGGTTCTTCATTTTACTTAATGAGTTGTAAATGGTTGATAACATTTTTAATTATTTTTATATTTTGATAAATAAAAATTTTGAGAATTTCATATGTGAGTGCTATATTTCTATCATTTCCACCCTTCCCTCTCCCTCCAGCTCCTCCTGTGTCCCTCCCAACTCCCTCTCAAATTCATGGCCTCTTTGTTGTATATACATATACACATGTGGAAATGCACTACCCTATTGAGTCCAGTTAGTATTCCTTTGTACGTGTGTTCGGGGGCTTGTAAATGTTCTGTTTTGGTAATTGGAGCACCATAGAAATTTTTTAAAGAATAGTACAAAGAAATCTTGGTTATTGCCACTCTTTTCCCAAATGTAAGCATTGGGTTTTGTCCTTCCCCTTCTCGTCCTCTTTCAAAATAAATGCAAGTTAAGGGGTATAAAAGAGCATGTTTCTCTTGCAAGTGGCAAACATGACACATTTATTCCCAAGTATGTGTCTTTTAGAAACAAGGAGCTGTCTTACATACCTGTAGTGGAATAATCAGAGTCAGGAATTTCAGCATCTATTTCAGTTTTAACAATTATCTCAATAACTTTTTATAGGAAGAAAATTCAAAATGGAATTCTGTGCCCACCTTCTTTCTGTGCTGGGATTTTTGTCTGGCTTGAACTCGCAAAGGTCTTGTAGTGTGCTAGAGCAATGGCTGGGAATTCACATGTTCAACTGCCCTATTGTACCTAGAAAACACTTCTTTTGGTGTCCACCATCTCTGGCTCTTAGAGTCTTTCTGCCCCCTCTTCCATGAAGATTGCTGCCCCACTCCACCTCCAGTATTGTCTCACCTTGACCCACTGAGGGCTTCTCTGCTAATTGCTATTTACTGCAGAGAAGCTTCTCTAGTGAGGGCTGAAAGGTTGGGCTCTATGACTTTATCTAGTTGTCAGTTTTTTGCCCCTCTAGCAGTGCCATGTAGGGGTTCTGTCCCATGAAGTCAGCCTTAGATCCCATCAGAAAGTGGTTGGTTACTCACATAACATTTGTGCCAGTATTGCACCAGTGAGCGTGTCTTGCCAAGCCAGTCTTTGTAGTTATTCTTCTCTAGTAGAATATGAGCAGCTTCTAGTCATCAAGGATGAAGCTTGCAGGTAAGCACCAACTTGATTTCCTCACTTCCAGCGCTTCAAATATGTGCTGTCTTCAGCAACAGGATCATCAAGGTCTTTTTGGGGGGGGGGTTGAGACAGGGTTGCATTATAGTTTTAGAGCATGCCCTAGAACTAGCTCCGGTAGACCAGGCTGGCCTCGAACTCACAGAGACCCACCTGCCTCTGCCTCCTGAGTGCTGGGATTAAAAGTGTGTGCCACCACTGCCCAGATTGGTACTAGAGCTCTTATTTACTAGCATGATTTTAGGTAGCTCCGACACAGTGGGCTTCTTTTTCAAAAGACCTTGAAATTAGCTCCCCCTCCCATATTCCATCCTCTACCCTGTTCTACACTCTACCCTCCCCCCGCCCTAATTTAACACTTCCTATTCCATTATTCCCATTTCTACTGCATCTTTTTTTTTTTCGAGACAGGGTTTCTCTGTAGCTTTTTGGTTCCTGTCCTGGAACTAGCTCTTCTAGACCAGGCTGGCCTCAAACTCACAGAGATCCGCCTGCCTCTGCTTCCCAGTGCTGGGATTAAAGGCGTGCACCACCACTGCCCGGTTTATTCCCATTTCTAACACTGTTTTAGCTCTTATTCCTTGAAGGCCCCTCCCTATCACTGACTGCTTACTGAATTCTTAGCCTCTGTGGGTATTCCAAAGGGGACACACATATCAGAAGATTCAAAACATCTACTAATGAGATAAGACATGGAATTTTGTCTTCCTGTGTCTGTTACCTCTTTCAAAATGATTTCTAACTCCATTCTTTAACTTGCAAACTTCATAATTCCATTTTGGCAGCTGCGTAATATTCTGTTGTGCAACTTACCACATTTTCATTATCCATTGATGGACAGCTATGCCGCTTCCATTTCCTGTCTATTGTGTGTAACAGACTGGCATCAAATTCCTGGTATAGTCAAGGATCTACTTGAACTCTTGACCCTTCTACTTCTGAGTGCCACCGCGTGCAGCTGGAGTCTTTAATAATCTTCCATTGTGGTGCTCCTGATCACATACATGCCATTCTTGAATTTTGCCCTTTTTGCAACAGATTTATTGAGAAACCCTATCTTCAAAACAAAACAAAACAAAAAAGCCGTACTCTTCTACCTGGCATCTTTCACTTTGTGTGTTTTCTAGAATGTTCCATGCTGTAACACATAGTTGTACTTCATTCCTTTTTATGGCACAGTGATGCTTTATTGTATAGGTAGGTATACTACACTTCACCTATTTATCTCTTTTGTAGCTATTTGGGCTGTTTCCTTTGAACTTTTTATGAATGACGTCATAGGGTTTCTATTGCTGCAATGAAACACCATGACTGAAAGGTGAGTTGGGAAGGAAAGGGTTTATTTTGCTTATACTTGAGTGTTGCTGTTCATTACTGAAGGAAATCAGGACAGGAACTCAAACACAGCAGGATCATGGAAGCAGGAGCCGATGGAGAGGCCATGGAGGAGAGCTGCTTACTGACTTCACTAGGCTTGTTCAGCCCACCTACTAATAGAACCCAGGACCAATAGCCCAGAGATGGTACCATCCACCACGGGCTCTCCCCCACTGATCACTAATTGAGAGAATGCCTTATACCTGGAGCTCACCGAGGCCATTTCCCCAACTGAGCTCCTTCCTCTGACTCTAGCTTGTGTCAAGTTGTCCCACAAATCCAGCCAGTACAGACAATACTAGGAATACTTCTGTGCAGATGTTTATGTTTGGATATTACATTTGTTGAGAATATTGCTGGAGAATTGCTGGGCTAAATGGCAAATCAACATTCAACTGCCAGATTGTTCTATAAACTAACTGTCCCATTTTACATTCTCACAAACAATTTAGGAGGGTTACAAATTCTTTTTGTGTTGAATGGGTGTTTGATGAACATTGCTTGTAGCCTTATTTTTAAAACTTCACTTTTCTCTCTAGTAAGAATTTTCTCACGTTTAATGTTGAGGAATAATTTTCCCACAGGCGTTAGATTCATTAGGATTTTGAGTTTTGATGTTCTTTCCTCCCCCACCCCCAAATCAGGGCTTTTCTGTGTAGCCTTGGCTGTTTTGGCTGTCCTGGAACTCACTCTGTAGACCAGGCTGGCCTCAAACTCAAAGATTCACCTATCCCTGCCTCCTAAATTCTGGGATTAAAGGCATAGGCCACCACTGCCCAGGTTCATTAGGATTTTTTCTTGAGAAATTTTTCCTACTAACAAATTCTGAAATGCTCCTAGAATTTTGCTCTGAGTCACACTCACAGCGTTTTTGTGGAGAACTTGGCATGCTGAAGTCCAAAGCCAAGTTATTACAGACCACCTTTAGTGACTGCACATACGGAGCCCGGACAGACAGGATCTCGCTATGCAGCCCCAGCAGGCCTGGAACTTACTATGTAGAACTTGCTCTGTAAGTTTGAGGCTAGCCTGCCTCAAATGTGCATTAAAGGTGCTGGCATAAACGGCACGTGCTATCTTGCCCCTGCAACTTTGCTCTCTTAATACCCATTGTTTGCCCTCTTCTGTGTGTAAGCTAACATCTCTGTGGCCATTGGGTACATTGTATGAAGTTTACAGGCATCCAGTCCCCACCAACCAAAGGGCTATGTGTGTTATCAGATAGAATCTGAGGCTTACAGCCAAGATTTTCCCACTTGATGCTAACCTACCTAATGCTTCCACTAAGGTATTTAGGTATCCTGACTTAGACTTCTTTTGTTCCATTATAAAGGCTTTGAGATGGACTAGAGAGATGGATCAGAGGTTAAGAGCACTGGGTGCTCTTCCAGAGGACCAGAGTTCAGTTCTCAGCACCACTTTATGGCTCACAACTGATCATAATTCTCTCTTGGTCGGGGGATCAGATGTCCCCCTTCTAGCCTCATCATACATGGCACACACGGTACACAAACATACATGCAGGCAAAACACCCATATACATAAAATAAAATAGCTACATGAAGCTGCTTCCACATTAGAACATGAAGTTTGGGGTACCCTAAATCTGTGCTCCAGGACCAGTATCACTAAATTTGGTTCCAAAGTCATCTTTTTCTTATCCCCTTTGAGGCAAGAGCTGTGTTTCTGTGTCAATTACCCCGAATCTTGCAGGCTGTTTGTTCTCACAGTACCATTGTCTCCTTTTGATTGTTTTGTTGAGACAGGGTTTCTCTGTGTAGCCCTGGCTGTCCTGGACTCGCTGTGGAGACCAAGCTGGCCTCGAACTAAGACATACACCTTTCTACGCTGGGAGTAAGGGCCCATTGCTACCTGACAGTACCATCTTCTCTTAAGTTGGCCCTTTGAGGACTAGTGGGTGAGCCTGGCTTCTTAGGGCTGCTAGGGCTCAGCCTTTGCTCCTAAAAGCTCTGACACCATACAAACATATAATACATACATTTTATGAGTAGCAACTGTAATTTTCTTATGAAAGATTTAATATTTCCATATTTCTAAAGTTAAGTACATTGCAAACTCAAGTTATCAGTTATCAACAAGTTGTTTTACATATCCAGTGTGTCCGTAGTGAGATGATAATAATGACATCTGTATCAGTTGGATAAGGCTTTAAAATTCTTAGGGAAGTAACGTGCAAGACACTTTACGTGGTGTCTGGTCTTTGGTTTATATATACTACACACACACACACACATTTAGTTTCTCACGTTTCGTGTTCTCATTTACATAGTTTTGAAAGCTAGCAACTCTAGGACAAAACTGTGAGATCTCTGGGTGTACAATCGCACTTGGTTTCAACTACCTACGCTACCCCCCAATACACGCTGCACAGCCTCAGACAGCATTTGTCTTCCCTCCCAAGGTGTCACTTGCTAGCTCAATCATTCCCTTAAAGACCGGGCCTGAGGGGAAGCGGCGCAGCATTCCTCAGTGAGGCACTGGGCGCCAAACTTCATAATGTGATCCAATATGGAGTCGTCGCGGAGGCTGCTGGAAAGCGTAGTTCCCCGCGAAGGGTCGTTCGGCGCATGGGCGGAGCCCTCGTCTGTCACCCGCGGAAATTTTGTCTTCCGCCTAGGGGGGTCTGGGGACCTGGGACGGGGTGGTGGTGGTAACTGCGCAGCGGCAACCCCGGCCTGGGGACCTCGGTGTGCAGCGGGTGCGGCGGGCGAGCACAGAGGCGGAGGAGCTGCGGGCGCGGCGGGCGGGGCGCGCGGAGGGGCGGGCGGGGGAGCGGAGGGGAGGGGAGGGGAGGGCTGGGCAGCGGCAGGAGGCCGGCCTGAGCCGCAGCCCAAGTGACGTGGCGCCCACTCGCAGCTTCCTCGTCCGCCCGCCACGTCAGCGTCTGCCCGCTTCTCAGCCACCCCCGAACGTCTGCAGCGGAGACCGCGGGACTCCCTGACACCGCTGTCACCGAGGTGAGACTCGCCCGGGGCACACGGAGCAGGGCAGTCGAGCACAGTGCCGAGGAGCAGCAGGGCGGGATGCTTCCCGATTGCCCGCGCTGGGTCCTTTTATCTCGGCCTCTGGCGGCCGTCACAGAGGAGGCTATTCCGTTTACCCAGGACCTGCGGGTGCCTTAATCCTCTATTGTTTTACTCTGTGGTTGCCGCCTGTTCCTGGCAGGTCTGCAGTTGCTTTCTGCTCAGCGACTGAGAACGTAGCGATGAAGCATACTTGATCATATCTCGAGTCTTCTATTTCTAAAAATTCTTGAACCTCCTCTCGATCCCTTAGTGTGAACGATTAATTGAGGCTCTCCCTACATCCCTCAACCAACCTTTGTTAGACTGTTGAGCAGTTATTTGGAAGAACAGTCTTACTTTTAGAAACACCTTTCAATATTAAATTTCACTGAGAAGCTGAATGTCGTATTCGCTCTCAAAGAGAATAGAAATGAGATTGGGCAGGCGGGTGGAGGGGGTGTGAGCAATCTGCTCCTGTAGCTCCAGACTAGTTTGGAGCTGTTGAGCCTCGCGCATCAGCCTTGGGAATGTGTGTGCCACCGCGTCTAGCAGAGACAATTTTTTTTTCCTTAAAAGATGAAAATTGTAGTTCATTTATATTCTCAGTTATGAAGGCGATTTCCTAATGAGGATGATTGGCCTATTTGTATCTGATCTTATTACCTTACAGTTACATATTAGGCATTTTGTAAGCATCCTGCTGGCTGGATTTGAGCACTTCATTTCTTTAACTGTATCCACAATATGTATGCCTGTTTAGGGACTATGGTACTAAAACTGTTGTCCAGTTAATAACTTTTTTTGAAACAAGGTCTCACTATATATTCCAAGCTGGTCTAGCTCTCAGTGTGTAGCTTGAACTGGCCTTGTTCTTGTCAGCCCTCTGCCTCCACCTTTCCATGATGGGTTAAAGGTGTGCATCACCACATCTGGCTTCAAATTGATATTTTGAGGGTAGAGTTGTTTCTAAACTAGAATTGGGAGCCATGTCAAAGTTCATTAAGACTTGATTAAAATTTCCCCCAGATTTAGGCTATCTGGGGGATAATCAATTACAGGGATCTAGACTAGTGTTCCTATGTCAAGACTGACTCAAGGTTGCATGAAGGGTTGTTCACAATTACCTAATTCCTCTCATTTTAAAGATAACAACTTTGAGCTGGGCAGTGGTGGTACACACCTTTAATCCCAGCACTTGAGGTGCAGAGGCAGGTGGATCTCTGTGAGTTCAAGGCCAGCCTGGTCTACAAAGCGAGTTCCAGGACAGCTAGGACTGTTACACAGTGAAACCCTGTCTGGGGATGGGGTTGGAGAGAGATAATAGCATTGAAACTGCCTCCCTATATTAGCAGCTAACCCTGCAACAGAACAAAAGACAAAATGTATCCTATGTAACTGAAAATGTATCATTTGTAAGATTCTTGAAGAAGTGTTTTATTTTTTGCTCAGAGAAAATGTAATTTAGGCAGAAGAAATGTCTCATGTTTGAAAGTTTTGAAATGACTTTCTAACCTGGGAGGGGTTGTAATATTAACAGAAAAAATGTTGTCTCCAACATAAACACTTACAGTTCTCAGTGTGCATATGTTATAGCCCCTTTGAAATTAATCTGTTATTCAGTGTTTAAGTATTCATCAAACAGACAGTTGAAATGTTTAGATTTAGTAAAAGAAAAAAATGTCTCAGACTCATCAAGATTGTGTTAGAATATGAGTAGAGAGGTGAGTGTTACTTCATGGTCATCCTTCTGAACTGATCAAAAGGACAGCTTCTCTGTAGACAGTACTAAAACGTTGTATGTAAATTTCTCACAGGTGACCTGGAGCTGTGGCATATGGTTTCTTATGACTTCACTCTCCCAACTTTAAAGGGTAGAAACCCCTTCTAAAAACACAACCGAAAATGAACAAGTTCAAGGTGAGTAACTTAATTTGTTTAACTCTGTGTGTGCACACACATGTTCAGAGAGGTTTTACCAAAGAAACTCTGCGGGGTTGGAGAATTGACTCAGTGGTTAAGAACAGCTGTTGCTCTTGCGGAGGACCCTGGTTTGATCCCCAGCACCCATGTGGTGTCTCAAAACCATTCGTAACTTCAGTCCTAGAGGATTCAATGCCCTCTTCTGACCTCCAAAGGCATTTGCATGATGCACAGTCATACATATATGCACGCAAAACACTCATACACATAAAATAATAAAATAGATCTTTAAAAAGTGAATCTCTGTATTAAATTAGGAAAGTATGACTAGTTTAAAATCTCCTTCAGGGTTGAATAAAACAGTAGCTATCGGGCTGGAGAGATGGCTCAGTGGTTAAGAGCACAGGCTGCTCTTCCAGAGGTCCTGAGTTCAATTCCCAGCAACCACATGGTGGCTCACAACCATCTGTAATGAGATCTGGCGCCCTCCTCTGGCGTGCGGGCATACGTGGAGGCAGAATGTTGTATACATAATAAATAAATAAATAAATCTTTAAAAAAAAAACAGTAGCTATCAAACTATGGTCTGGAGAGCCCAAACACCTTCAGCCTCTTTCAAGGGATCTGGTAATGTCAAAGGTCATATTATGAATGCTCAAATTGCATGTGTTCTAATAGTGTGAAGGCAATAAGAGACTGATGACTGTCCTGCATAACTGGAAAGAATGAGGGTGATGAAAGGGAGCAGTTGAGGGAAGAGTGCATCAGTCGAGAAGCAGAAGATGTGAGCTATGCTGACATATGAAAAGTAGTATACCTTTTTGGTACGTATTATTATACAGTGTTTACATATTAAATGTATTGTGGTGGGAGCAAAGTTCTTTCCTATTTCCTTGCTGAAATTTCATCCCAGATACACTCTCCCTACAATACTTGTGCCACAGGAAGTCGGCATTCTGCTTTGAACATGGAGTTCTTTAGAGCAGTGGTTCCTCACCTTCCTCAGCTGTCACCCTTTAATCCGGCTCCTCGGGTTGTGCTGTCCCCCACCGTGAACTTACTTTCCTACTACTTTATAGTTGTAATTCTGCTACTGTTATGAATAGTAATGTAAATATCTGTGCTTTCCAATGGTCTTAGGTGACCCCCATGAAAGGATTGTTTGCCCCCCCCAAGGGTCATGACCCACAGGTTGAAAACCACTTTATTTAACTTTCAACGTAGCATGAAAGTTTAGACCTTGCAAAAATAGGACAGTGACACAGATTTATTAATTATCATTGGATTTTTGCAAAGAGCCAAGTAAAAGATTTCTACTTTCCTTAAGAATAGCTTCAGTGGAACAGTTAAAAACTTACTTTTGATATTAAAAGATAATGAGAACACACTTTTCTGATTCCTTTTCATACTTTACATTCATATTCATCCTTAATGCTACTGTAAAAATTGCTGATTTTGTTAACCCTTGACCATTAAGTGCACATCTTTGTAACATTGCGTGATGGAATGGGAGGTTCACATAACGCCCCTCTGCTAATCCTGAACTGTAGCGATTGGTGCCTAGGACAAGCACTTATTTGATTTTTATGCAAATATCTTGACAGTTTTTCATGGAATATCTTTTATATTTGAAAGAATTGGCAGAAAACTATAGTTATTGAGAATTAACAGAGTCTCACTATGTAGCTCTGGCTTGACCAGAACTCACAGAGATCTTCCTGTTTCTGCCCTGGTAGTGCTAGGATTAGAGGTGTGTGCCACCACAAGACCAGCAACAAACTTTTCTTAATCTTATGAAAGTCTGTCACTTCCAGGAAAACAACCGCTAGTATTTTTGTTTCTTTCTTGCTAATTTTAAAATTTGATTAATGTGTAAATTAGAATATTGGAAAATGTATGACCTCCATAATGAACTGAATGTGACAACTTCCTAAAGAATTTTCTGACTAGGTCACTTATGTTGTTAACAAATATGATTTTAAAAATAAATGTAAAATTTATCAGTATTTGACTAACATTTCTGATTTACGTTCAGTGGTGGAGTCAAGCAATTTGAAAGCAAAGTAAAAAAAAACAGATCTTGTGTTTATTAGAGAATGCTGTTCTCAAATGTAATAATTGAGGAGACGCCTGAATTTAATAAGAGGGAGCTAATTGGAAATCAAGAATATCATTACAAAGCCACAGCACTCAAGTCAGAAGGAATGAGAGACAGCTTATTCTGGAGCAAAATATGATTGGCTGTGGCTCAGGAACGTAGACTCCAGTTATCCCAAATACCATGTCCTAGGCTGATGACAAAAATGAAGTTTTTGTAATGACAGAAGAAAGTTATAAAACAAGGTACCTTAAAATAAAAAGCAAAAGCCTCAGGGTGTCAGGTTACAGTGAAGCCCCCAATACTATCTCATGACATCCTTGCATTGATGGAAGCTGGGGGTCTGTTTGTATGTTCCAAAGGGAATTTTAACAAGGAGGGATGTCGGGTCAAACACGAAGGATGGAAATGAATGGCTGTTAAGAAGGCTGAAGATAGTCCAAGGTAGTTTGGCTTTGGATTAGTATTGTCCTAGGGCTTCATATATGAGAGGATGCAGTCACTCAGTCAGTAGAATCTTTAGCACAGGTGCAGCCTTTTTCCTGGGCACGTTAGTTGATAGTTCTCCTTTGGTTAAGTAAACATCACATTCTGTGCCTGCAGAGGACAAATGTTGCTTGATGTCCCGTGATGGCAGAGAGACTGATTCCTAAGATCTGGTACAGGCAAGACTCAGTAGGCAGGGATGCCATCTTCAGGAGAGAGATCCAATTGGTAAAGTCATTACGGAAGCAACCACTGAATCAAATCTACTGGCCACCACGAGCTGGATCTGACCCCTCCCCCGTCTCTTACATAACATATGCTTTGACATAAAATAGGAATGTTGTAGCTAAACTTAAAATGACCAAGAACACAGTGTGGCCTTGTTACATTATACACCCTTTAGGGGCACTCCCAGCGATCAGGCCACGCCCTCTTCTTGCTCCCTCTCTGGGACAGAGTTGACACATGAATTCACAGAAACCATGATTGCACTATGTGTAAGTTCAAGCCAGAAAAAAAAAAAATCCCAGTACAAAGACAGGAAAATGGACTCAAAAGTCCCACCCCTAACCAAGACCTATTTGCAGCTGAAGCCTGCTGGGAGAGGGAAATCCCTTTTCTCCAATGGAGTGTCGCTGAGTTGCTGTCCACACTCCGGGCAGGTCCCGTGACCTGGCATAGTTGGCCAGCACAAAGCTGATCCCATGGCAGGGTTTTTGTATGGTTTTTTTGTTTTGTTTTGGTTTTCATTCGAGGAGAGCGAGAAAGAGAATATGAAGTTGGGTGGATGGGACGTAGGAAGGATCTAGAAGAAGTTAGAAGGAGGGAAACAATAAAATCAAAATGTGTGAAATATTTTAATTTAAAAATTCAACAGAAATGATAAACATTCTTAAATTATATTGGGAAACACTGCAAGCATTGTTTTAAGGTGTCATTCAAGTGTATAATGTGATCCTGGCTATAGAATGCCTCCATCTTTCTGTTTCCATCGCCACCATCCCGTTCCCCTCCCTTACATTAGGCCCCTCTGTCCCTCTGAAGTTTTAGTTTTATTCTTGTGTCATGCATACATGCATGACTTTGTGCATCTCTGTAATTTAGGGACCCTCAAGTGAGTGAAAACATGCTATATCTGTCCCTCTGAGAATGGGACTCAGTTAATTTGCTTATCTGCTGTTACGTCTATTTACCTGCCAAACGTGGTGGCTTTTTTATTCCTTAGGGCAGAAATTCCTTTGTGTGTATTTGCCACATTTTCTTTAGTCATTTTCCTCTTGTTGAACACAGGTTAGTTTTATAATGTAGCCATTATGAATAGTGCCCTCGGAAAGGGAAAGGGGATTGCAGTGGGAATTGTTTTGTAATGTCTACTTCTCATTAATAAAATATAAAAATTTAAAATCTCAACTAGCTATACTATAGGTTTCATTAAATGCCCATTAAATCAAGAAACACGGGCCCTTTAAGATGTTCACATTATGAATGTTGTTGACATTTGATGCTGATTGTTACCGTGTAATTTGGTTAAGAAGAGTAAACCCGAATCTCTGGATATCCTTACAAGGGTGAATGGAGTTAAAGTTACTTTGAGATAGAAGTCTGGTGT
The DNA here is from genome assembly GCA_025134845.1 of Neodon shergylaensis. Classification (NCBI taxonomy): domain Eukaryota; kingdom Metazoa; phylum Chordata; class Mammalia; order Rodentia; family Cricetidae; genus Neodon; species Neodon shergylaensis. Next base: position 1,901,953 of record JABTXL010012322.1, on the reverse strand, counting down.
CAGAGAGCTTGTCAAAGCCTTTAATTTGTATCTTAACATTTCAAGAATATTTTTAAAAACTCTTTGATAATTTGATGCAATATTTTTTGATCAGGTTCACTCCTAGTCCTCAACTCCTCCCAGATCCACTTCCACCTCCTACCCACCCAACTTTGTGTCCACATAGCTCCTGAGTTCCTAATGGCCTTATATTGGCATTCTATCACATTAGGGATTAAATTTTAACATAGTAATTACATACAAAGATACATAACATAGCAAACACTCTATAAATTATCACTGATTTTTTTTTGTTAATCTGTAACCTCAGTATTTAAAGCTTAGGTTGAAAAAAAAAAAGAAAGTCCATCTACCTCTTTGATGGAGTCCACATCAACTCAGCAAGTATCTCCCAGCTGACTGAAACAAATTTCTGTGCAAGTTTAGTTAAATAGATTTATATTTAAGTTACTAAACAGCATTCAAAAATGAAAAAGTATAAATGTACAATTTTAAAAGATTTGTTTATTTACTTTATTGTATATGGGTGTTTTATCTACATGTATGTCTGCACACCAGAAGAGGGCATAGGATCCCATGGGACTCAAGTTATGGATTGTTGTGAGCTGTAATGTGGGTGCTGGGAATTGAACTCAGGACCTCTGGGAGAGCAGCCAGTGCCCTTAACCTCTGAGCCATCTCTCCAGCTCCTAGATTTACATTTTTTGTTCTGCTCCATCTCTAGTTAATTTTTGTATAAAGTTTTAAATTATGTGTTGAGGTTATTTCTTACAGCAGCAATTGTCAGTTCCCCCACCCCACATACCCTCTTCCTAGTCTGTGATAACCTTTCTCCTATTACCATGTCTTCTTTCCCCCACTTAATGTAAGACTGAAACTTTGAAACAGCTAGAGGAAAACAAGAAACACTTCCAAATACAATCATAGATAATGATTTCCTGGGCAGGACTCCAGTAGCTCAGTTTCAAAAATTGAGAAATGCATCAGACTGAGCTAAAAATTTCTGCACAGCAAAGGGCAACGATTACCAGACTGAAGTCACGGCCTGCATAATGGGAGAAAATCTCTGTTGGCTGTTCATGTAACAGGGATTAATATCTAGAATATATAAGGACCCAAAAACCTGAACACAAGTAGAATAAATAATTTAATAAATACACAAAATTTGCTTGCAAACGGAGAACTACAAACGGCTAGTATATATGTGAAAAATGTTCAACATGTTTGGTCACTTGGGAAATGTAAATTCAATTTTTAGCAAGTTAATTCATGTTTTTTGAAAAAGGCTTTCAATATAACATAAACTGAGTTTGCCTCAAATTTATAGGTATTGGTCACCCTCACTTCCTGTATGCTGGCAAAACCACATACGTTTTAGGATTAATTTGACAGTTATAAAATGCCTTGTAAAAATTGAATTGGAATTGCGTTAAATATACTGATTGGTCTAAGATTGACACAGTAGTCTTCTGAGCGCAGGCCTTTGAGCTTTTTCTTCATTGTTATATGATTTTCTTTATATAGGCCATGCACATATTTAGTTGGTTAACACTTAAGTATCTAATGGTAGTATTCATAGAAATACATACTTAAACAATATTGACCTTAGTTAACTCAATTATTAATCATAGAAAGTGTTTTGATGATTCTGTGATGTTGTCCACAGAAATGAAAATTATCTACAAAGAGAAATAGTTTTATTTATCCTTTTATAATCTTTATATTTTCTGTTACTTTTAGCACTGGCTATGATTTCTGTCTAGGCTGCTGCTGAAATGGGAATGCTGAGAGCAGACTTGTTTGTTTGTCCCCTTAAGGGGACAGGTTTTAGTTATTCATGAGTATCACACTAAGTGGGGGTCATATAGAAACATCTTTCAAATTAAGGAAGTCCCCTCTGCGTCAGTTTGCTGTCACGATAACAAATACCCTATCAGCTTAGAGGGGAAAATGGGTTGTTTCGGCTCATGGTTTCAGAGGTGCTAGTCTGTGGTCAGTTGGCTCAGTTGGGTTTATTTATGCCTGTCACAAACCACCATATCTGTGTCTCCCCTGGGAAAGTTCATGAACAGATGTAAATACATGTGACATGAATTCTGTTACATTATGTGCAAAACATGCTTTGTTGGCTGTGTCCTCTTCCCTGACTTCTTTAGTTAATCTACTCGGGTCTACAGCCAGCTCTCACTCTGTGACTTCCATTTTCCTATAGTTGTTGTTCCTCACACTTCATATCATTGCCACTTATGAACTCTTTCTAGTTTGTATTGGATGTTTTAACTATAAAATCTAACAGCTATTACACAGCAGATAACTGTCACCGTCTGAACGCCTTGTGTCCTGAACATACATCTGCCATAGATCTGCTGCAATAGGGACATTAAGGATCTATTATCTTTGCCTCTTATCAAAAGAGAAATTCCTTGACATTTTTGTGTAACTGCTTTATGGTAGCTCTCTAGGGTGACTATGACGAGGCCACTCAGCACTAGTTTAATACTCTAGCTTTTTCTTTATTTCTCTTGTCCTGGGGTTGAACTCAGGGCCTCACAAATGCTAAGCCAGTGCTCTGCTGTTGTCCTACCTCCCAACCTTGTGCCTTCCTCCCTGGTCACTTCAGACTGAACTGGAATTGTTGTTTCAGGGACCTGTGACGTTAAGGGATGTTACTGTGGAATTCACCAAGGCAGAATGGAAGCTACTGACCCCTGCTCAGAAGTCGCTTTACAAGAATGTGATGCTGGAGAACTATCGTCACCTGGTCTCTGTGGGTGAGAAAATTTCCTCATCTATAACTACAGTTGTTTCCATTTCCTCTCCCGTTGGCTGGACCACCTAAAGTCTCTGTAAGTCAAGTGATACTTTGTTTCACGATTCATAATTAATCTGTTTGGGAATACCTGAGAAATATGTGTGTTTCTGCCACTTCCTTTAGAGAAGAAATTTGTGGCTGGGTGGTGGTGGTGCTCGCCTTTAATCCCAGCCAGCACTGGAGGCAGAAGCAGGTGGATCTCTGTAAGTTCAAGGCCAGCCTGATCTACAAGAGCTAGTTGCAGGATGGGCTCTAAAGCTTCTGAGAAACCCTGTCTTGAAAAGCCCCCACCCCCAAAACAAGAAAGAAAGAAAGAAAGAAAGAAAGAAAGAAAGAAAGAAAGAAAGAAAGAAAGAAAGAAAGGAAGGAAGGAAGGAAGGAAGGAAGAAAGGAAGGAAGGAAAGAAAGGATAAATGTGTAAAGCACAAGCGAGATCCTCACTGCTTGTCTGAAACTGTACCTCATCTCCAAGGAAACAATGTCATCTCCTTTCTCTTTAATAGGTTACCGTGTGATTAGACCGAGTGTGATCTCCAAGTTGAGGAAAGGAAAAGAGCCGTGGGTATTAGAAAGAGAACTTCCAAATCGGAACCGTGCTGGTACGTTTGAAAACATTCATGTTGCATGTGACCCTTTGAAATATTTGTCAAGATTTCCTTTAGAAACAGTTTCTCGGGAATCTCCCTAAGATCTCTATAGTTCTAGAAATGATTGAAGATACTGTCTACATATGTTTGAATCCCACAACACACCAGTTTTTCTTCTCTCCATGGAAAGACCTGCAGCATGGTCTCATGGCCAGCTGCCTGCTGCAGCCACTCGGGATCCTGCAGCCAACTGTGTGGAAAGCAAAAGCCTAGAAAGCAGTGATATTCCTCAGCACACGAGGAGATAGGTGTTCTGAGAAATTCACTTTATTTTTGGTCTCCAGATTGCTCTGGACACGTGAAGAAATCTGATACATCTCTGTGGTCTGCTGACTACAGTGATGCCGGTCCACTTACATTTTCCTTTGTGGTTTCTGTTGTCCCTGGTCGACTGCAATCTGGAGATATTAAATGGAAAATTCCAGAAATCCACAATTCCTAAAATTTAAGCCCCATGCCATTCTGAGCAGCATGGTGGGTAGTCTTGCTGTTAGTCACTAGCACAGATCTAGATGATCCCCCCCCCCAGGCCCTCTAGAATAACAAACAAGGAAAACTGTCACCAATGGTTTAGGGGAAAATTTCATTTAAGACTGCTTTCATCTTTTCATACTTGCCTGAGGACTAAGAATCAACCTTTGACCAGAATGGTGTGTTAAAATCTTGATTCCTTTGTAGACAAACGAGGGAATGCTGCTGACCCCAGAGCTAAACACCAGGAATATGAGGCTGGAAATGCAAGGCAAGTTCAAGAATTAATGTGTAGGATAGAAGCTTTGTGAGGAAGAATAGTCTTGTTTGGAATGCTGGGAATGGGAGAGAGATTGTTGATTAATGAAATGTCGTTAAACAGGCACTGGAGTGAATCCCAAAGATTATGACCCAAACAGGCATGCCTCCCTGAGGGGTGTGGTTTAGGATCAAGAGAGCCAAACTTTGTAGTTATCTTTTCCTTTTTCTGAACTATGCACTAAGGGAGGCTTACAGTACAGTGTGGCCATTAGGAAACCCCGAGACTTCAGGAGAAGCCTCATTCTGTACAGTGTTAAGTCATAGTGTAGATCAGTGTTCACAGTGGAGAAGCCTGAGGAACCTGACGAACAGGATTAGTGAAGTCTTCATCAAAGTTATTCAGAGATGCACAGCACTGAAAAGGCTTTGAAAGTCCTATTAACGAACTGGGAACTTTCTCTCTAGGAAAGGAGAACTCAACCGACGTCGGAAAACTGCCACCCAGCACGAAAGCTATGACTGCGGCGAATGCGGAAAGTCCTTCTGCCAGAAGTCTTCCCTCGTCGTGCACCAGGAAACACACACCAAGAAGTCCTATAAGTGTGACAAATGTGGGCAATCTTTCTATACAAATGAAGAGCTCACGGTTCATCAGAAAGTTCACACCCGAGAGAAAACCTACGCGTGTAAAGAATGTAACAAAATCTTCTACCACTTATCATCCCTCACTCGACACCTGAGAATCCATGCAGGGGAGAAACCCTATGAATGTAGCCAGTGTGAGAAATCATTCTACCAGAAGCCACACCTCATGGAACATCAGAAAACACACACCGGGGAGAAACCCTTTGAGTGTAAGGAGTGTGGGAAGTTCTTCTATGTGAAGGCATACCTCCTGGTGCACCAAAAGACACACACAGGGGAGAAACCTTTTGAGTGTAAGGAGTGTGGGAAATTCTTTTCCCAAAAGTCACACCTCACAGTCCATCAGAGGACCCACACAGGGGAGAAGCCCTATAAATGTAAGGAATGCGGGAAACTCTTCTCTAGGAATTCACACCTCAAAACACACCAGAGAACGCACACAGGCGAGAAGCCCTACAAGTGTAAGGAATGTGGCAACTGCTTCTACCAGAAGTCAGCCCTCACTGTGCACCAGCGAACCCACACTGGGGAGAAGCCCTTTGAATGCAGTAAGTGTGGGAAAACCTTTTACTATAAGTCAGACCTCACCAAACACGAGAGGAAACACAGCGGGGAGAAGCCCTATGAGTGTACGGAGTGTGGCAAATCCTTCTCTGTAAACTCAGTCCTCAGACTACACGAAAGGACTCACACGGGAGAGAAGCCCTATGAGTGTGACATATGTGGGAAGTCCTTTTCTCAGAAGTCACATTTTGTCATACACCAGAGGAAGCACACGGGGGAGAAGCCCTATGAGTGCCAGGAGTGTGGGGAAAACTTTATCCAGAGGTCACAACTCACCACACATCAGAAGACACATTCCAAGAAAGGGAAAACTTCCAAGTAGCCTGAGTTCAGGGTTCCTGCCATAGTTCATCCTTCTGATGTAATCCACACAGAAGGAGAACCGTCTAAGTAATGAGGAATGTTTATCTTTTCCGTATAGAATTATTAGCTCGTGTATAGAAGGAATTCTGTGGTGTTATTAGGAAGACCTTTACAATACGGCCAATTTTTATAGACATCAGGTGACAGAAACTGTAAGACATGAGAGATAAAATGGGGCAGAAATCAAGTAAGTGAGTGTCCGGAAGTTCTGTCCTAGTATCAGGCACTACACATCACAAGTACACAGTGAGGACCTCCCATGGGTGTCCAAGCCCTCAAGAGTCACACAGTTGCACTTAAAAAGATCAAGGGGGATTAGTGCACAGATTGCAGCAGATATGGAAGCCTTACCAGGAGCACATGAGTGTTCGTTATACTAATACTTTGATCATAGCTAGGTAGGCATTTTCAGTATTTGAAATATTTTTAAGAAAAATGAAAGGAATTTATCCTGAAGGCAGCAGTCACTCTGTGAATCACATTGCCAGTGCCAAGACTGATTTTCCTTCCTAAAGAATCAAACAACAAAACCAGAAAACAACAAATACCATACATATCAAACTAGAGAGCTAAAATAATCAGGAAACACCACTAAACAGAGACGTGTTTTTGATATATAGAATGTAGGTGTGTATGTGGGTATCTACAAAACACATTTGTACATGTGTAACTTGCCCGTGGGACTCATTGGTTACCGTGCCTAAGCTCAATAGCTAGAATATGTGGGAACACTTGCACATCAGCAGTGATGTCCATTGATAGTGTTGTTACTGTAACCTCCGTTGCTGTATACTTTAAACACATAGTGTATCTTTTCATCTACTTCCCAGCACTTACAAATGGGTTCAGACATTGTTACCAAGTGGACCCTTCAGAAGACACTTAAACTCCTTTGTGATTTTTCCAGCTATATGGTGATCGGTTGAACTTTGAGTTGGAGATGCAGCTGTAGCAGTCTGAACTTATCTTACTGTAGATCTTGTAGAGCGGTGGTACCTGTGTTTGCATTTTGTATGAAAAATACCTCATTGTTTTTTCTTCTCTTTCTGGGTAGTGGAGGCAACATGGCCAGTGGCTAAAACTGAGATTCTAGGCTCCTACTACCTTGACCCAGACCCCAGAATGGCCATGCCATGCAACTTCACTGTGCCTCAGCTTCACTTCCTGTGAGAGCAATGGCAGTGGCACCCTAAAATTGCCTTGAGGTTGAAATAGGTTGGCATTTTAAAGCACTCAGAACAGTGTCCATAAACGTAAAAACTCGACATTCGGTAATATTGTCATTAATTTGTATATCCTGAATCATACATTGGAAGGTCGGCCACCCACCACCTATCTCCCACCTTGTTGCTAATAGTGCCTTGACTTGATCTGGCTGTGTGTCTACCCACGGTGGCTCAGGAGCAGATCCATGAACCATGGTCCATCTGCCAGATCCACGGCCCATCCTTATAGCCTCTAAGCTGAGATTACATTTTTATTACTCAATTATTGCAAGAATGAAATGTTTTGTGACACATGAAGGTGGCACGAAACAAAATGCCAGTGTCTGTAAATGAAGCACTTTGAAAACACTAATCCAAACCCATTTGCTTACCCTCTGCCTGTGGCTGCCCTCACACTGCTAGCGGAGCTGAGTAATAGAGGCAGACCACATGGCTGATAGAGCCCAAGACATTGATGACTCAGCACTTTACCACACAGGTTCCTGTTACTCCGGGCTGCACACACTGCAGCGGGTCCTGAGCCTACTCTTATAAGTGTTCTGTTTATTAAACATGATGCAGCAGTATATGGGTGAGTGACTTCTGTGTAGTATATTTATTTCGTGCATTGTATTTATATGTAGAAAAAGCCTAGGCTTAGAAGTATTTTTCCCAAAGAAATGTGATTTTTTTACTTACTGAATTGTTACATTAAAACAATTTCCTGATGAAATGTAACAAATAAATGAAATAAACATTGTGTCAATTAAATTGAACTAAATTTTCAATTGTTCTTTTCCCTTGACATTCATTTATTTTCTTCCAAGGCAATGGCTAGTTTTTCTAATATCATTTGTCATTTTCTAACTAGCTCATAAAACATGGTATCTATGTAATCTATTAGTATTTGTGTGTGTGTGTGTGTGTGAGAGAGAGAGAGAGTCCACTCAGCCTGCCACTGATTGGATGAAGCCAGCCAAATGACAGACTCTAGCCAGTGCCAGGGCTTATGGAAGAAATAGCTCAGTTTATGCACAAAGAAATAAGAAATGAATTAACTCTTAAGTTTTGAGTATGTAGAAGTGAAACATAAAGAAAACTGTGAACCACGTTATTGCTGGATGGCTAGTCTCTCGCTTTACAGGGGTGGTTCAGGGTATCTGTGGCCCCCAGGAGTTTGCCAGCATTTAAGCCATGGGTAGTCTCTTGCTTTACAAGGGTGGTCTGGGGTATCTTTGGTACTCAGGAGTTTGCCAGCATCTATGCCATGGCTGGTCTGTGGCTCTCCAGGGATGGTCTGGGATATCTGGCACTCACGAGTTTATTAGCATTTATGCTGTCGATTCTGATTTATAAGAAGAGCTTGCCCAAGTGTACCCTTATGAATGAAAAGCAATATTGTTCAAGTTTGATTATCACCCCTGCGTTTATCTAGATCTTGAAACTGTAGAGCAAAAATACCCCCCCCATGTCCAGAATTTTAAAGTAAATATTGGGAAGAGAAAATATTGGGAGTAGTCACTGGTAGGTTGCCCATGTCCCAGGGGATGTCACCATGCCCATCTGCACATGGGCAGCACTAATTAGACTCAGCAGATCATTGTCTAAAGTAATTAAGAAGTTGGGAGGGAGATGTGCTGGAAGGAGGCAGAGAGAGTTGAAGGAAAGGAGTGGAGTTAAAGGGATAAAGGTATGTTGTATATACGTATCAAATTTTCAAACAATAAAAATAAAACCTGAAGGTAGATTTTATCTAAAAGATTCAACATGTAGCAAGATCTTGCGGGAGGAGATGTGTCACTGAGGGTGGGCTTTGAGGTTTCAAAAGGCTGGCGCCATTCCCACCGTGTCTCCCTGCCTCATACTTGTGGATCGGCTGTTCCTGTCGCCACGCCTTTGCTCCTCATGGACTCTAACACCCTGGAATTGTACACCCAATTAAACCTTTGTTTTTCTATAATGAAAATGAAATGGCTCTGGGTTTTGTCACACTACTAGAAAACTAAGACAACCTGCCTCCTAAAAACTTTCAAACGAAAGGTTGGAGAGACGGCTCAGTGTTCAAGAGCGCTTGCTGCTCTTCCAGAGAACCTGGATTCAGTTTCCCTGAACCCACATGGTGGATCACAACCATCTTTAACTCCAGTTCCAGGAGATCTAATGTCCTCCACAGACACCAGGAACACACATTTTGCACATACATGCAGGCAAAACACTCATACACATAAAAAATCTAATTAAAAAATACAAACAAGTAGGGTATGATGCCTATATCATGACTCCCAGGACAGCCAGATCTACACAGTGAGATGTGGTTATAACAAACAAACAAAAACAATCAATTTGAGCTCAATGGAATAGTGAAGTCCCCTGCCTCATCTGAATTTCTATTAAGATCTGTCCCCAGTTTGCCCTCAACAACCAAAACTCATGGCCTGAATTTGGTACATTCAACCCTGCCATCTTGTGGGACCTCAACAACTCCCTCCAAGAGGTTAGAGGTTCTCTAACTCCAGGCCTTGTTTATCTGCATGCCTGTTCTTTCCCTTTCCTCCGTGTCAGCATACGCAGTCCCACTAGCTTGACCTCTTAAGCCAAATCTCCTGGACTGTTTCTCAGATCCTGATCTGGCAGCTGAGCTCCCCCTATCAAGCTTCACCTGTGGCTTCCTTTTTCTCTCTGCATCACACCCCCTCTTCCTTTAGTCCACCCAATGGCTCATCATTGGCCTCCAAACACCCACTGTGAACAGATCTCTTAGCTCTGCCTTTCCTCCCTCACACTCCTGACCATTTAGTCTTCTCACCACTGCCTTCTTCCTCTCCCTCAACCTCTACCTTATCCCTCCACCTCAGTCCCAAAGGCCACCCCAAAACCTCATCTCTCACCCCAACCCTTCCCTATACTCTCCTTTCGTGCACAGTGCCTTATACCACTAACAAGCGTGTCCCTGACCTCCATCTTGTATGTGCACTGTTGGAACCATTCCAAAGCTCACCCTTTGCTTATATAACCTTGGCAAGCCTAGCTTTGCCTCCCAATCAACTGATCAGAATTACATACTCTGCTTATACCTTTCCAAAAGTCACATTTGATCAGACATGAATACCCCTACCTTAATATATCTCTCTGAGCCAAAGTAAATTGTTAGGTTCCAGGCCTTACTCTCACCATAGGTATAAGAGTTAGGGGAGGGTCTTACAAATTCTATTTTTACTACTCAGAAACTACCTATAGAACTCACAACTAACTACACCAACTCACAGACTTTTGATAATACAGGAATATAAAATTAGCATGCAATAATTATAGTCTAGAGCTATTGGACCCTAGATTTACTGACCAAAGCTCAAGTGGGAGGTGTAACAAAGGAAAGACATGTTGTCTTATAACAATAAGTCTTTACAAATACAACAAAATCTCTAAAACATCAAACATGCCAGTGATTTTTTTGAGAACAAGGAACAAAAAGAAGATTTGGTTAATGGAATTTGAAGCAAATGGCTGGCCATCTTGCCTGGTTACTTTCCTCTCAGGGACCACTCACACCCATCCATCTGTTTCTTCCACTTGGTTCCTACATTTTTAACCTATGTGTCAAGTTTATTTCTTCTAGTGCTCAACAGTTCTAACTTCAGGTGATGCTCTGCAATTCTTTCAACCATCAAAAGCTCCAATTCTTTTAATACTTTTTGGACCAGGCAATACAGATCTTCTATAAACTCCACCCATAATGATGATTCTACATTTATGGTTCTCCATGAAGCACTTGCCATACCAAAAAAAAAAAAGATATTGGTAAGATCTGGTCAGCCACCATGCTAATAACACAGAAGGTACCAGAGATCAGACCTCTAACCAATTCTACAGGAGTAGGCTTGTTGCTGCCAGGGGCCAATGCGTGTAGAAGGGTACGACTGAGAGACTAGACAGAAAATGGGTCCTTAACTGGGAATTTCCACAGTGGTTCAACCAACACCAGCTACTTAGTCATGTTGAACTGAACTGCTTTCTTGCCTCCCATGGATTGCTACTCTGCTGGCTATGGTGGATGCAACCTTCCTCCAAGGGCACAGATGAGGTTTGATTGACACAGGATGGGCAGGGTTTCCAGGGAACCTTGAATGAACCTTTGCTCACTGCACATCAATAAACATTTTTTTGTTGTTGTTGCTAAATATCTCACGATTCCCCAATACTGTGTTGTAACCCACACACAGATTTCTATCTTGGGTTAGTAAACACAGATTTTTTTTATTTTTTTTAAGATTTATGTATTTATTATGTATACAGTGTTCTGCATGCCTGCAGGCCAGAAGAGGACACCCGATCTCATTATAGATGGCTGTGAGCTACCATGTGGTTGCTGGGAATTGAACTCAGGACCTCTGGAAGAGCAGCCCGTGCTCTTAATCTCTGAGCCATCTCTCCAGCTGTAAATACATATTTCTTATCTCTGTCTGCTGAGACATTTATGTAAACTTTTGCCTTAGAGCACTGAGCGCAGTTAGAGAGCTAAGATCTCAAAATCTCTAATAACAGGTCTTTGAGAAATGCTTGGTTCTAGGCCTATGTGTAGTGAAAATTCAGGTTGAGTCTGTACCATCTTGTGGTATCAGAAATTCAGGAAAAGTTTCTTAAAAGTAATAGGGCTATATTATATATCTAAGAGCTCCCAGTGTCCAGCATTCGAATACTAAGGGTCAGAATTAACATACTATTGTTGGATCATATTATGAAATAAAAAGTGTAAGAGGTAAAGACCCTGCCCTAAAACACCAAACAACAAAATGCATGGATCTAAAATGAAGTATGGTATTTATAAAAGTCAAATTCAGAAGCTAGCTGATTGCATTTATTTGGAATTCTGGGAAAGGTAGGATGATAGTGCATAGAACAAACCAGCCTAAAGGGAGAAAGGGTAAGGAGGAAGGTAGAATAATAACTGAGAACTGAATGAATACACAAGTCCATACTAATGTAAGTGACATTGGGCACACAACGATGAGCAATGAAATATTTCTTCTCAAGCATCTCAAGGCTATGGAAGACAAGACCAAGAAACCAGTATAAACTGGCACAGACCAAGAAGACTTGATGACCAACTTCAGGGACTTCTGGTACTCTGGATTTGTTCCTGGAGCAAGAAAAGGAAATCAGTGGAAAGAGGGGAAATTTGAGTAAACCCTATAGTTTAGTTTGTAACATTATTCCCATGTTATTTCTTATATTAAATATTCCTCAGAAGCATCATCTGCTAACATGAGTTCAATATGGGTGGAATCTACAATTATCTGTTACTTATTTCTTTTTTTATTAATTATTTATTAAAGATTTCTGCCTCCTCCCCGCCACCGCTTCCCATTTCCCTCCCCCTCCCTCTTCAGCCCAAAGAGCAATCAGGGTTCCCTGCCCTGTGGGAAGTCCAAGGACCACCCACCTCCATCCAGGTCTAGTAAGGTGAGCATCCAAACTGCCTAGGCTCCCACAAAGCCAGTATGTGCAGTAGGATCAAAAATCTACAGAGGGATCCCACCCAGCTTGCATCCAGAACCCTCCCCCCTTTCTGCCTCCCTTCCCTCTTGGGGCTCTGGGGCCTAATCCCTAAGGCTACCTAGCAGGCGGGAGCTCCTTTGTTTCAATAGCCTGCCTGCAGCAAGAAAGGTAGGTGCTTTGTTTACAAGCTACCCAACCAGCACAGAGATCTGATCTCGGCACCAGGAGAGACATCACTCAAGCACAAGGAGAGCCATCACTGGGAAGGTACATCAGTAGGCAAGGAGACCTGATCCTGTAAAAGAAGATCCATAGGGAAGCATTCGGAGGAAGAGATGGGCAGGCGCCAATGCAAGAATTCACCCAACAATCTGAAAAACAACATGAAACCACCAGAACCCAGCGACCTCACAACAGGAGGACATGAACACCTTAATCAAGAAGAAGTAGAAAAAATTGACTTTATGAAAGTGATTGATGCCCTTAAACAGCATGTAAAAAATGACCTTATAGAAATGGATGAGAAGTATAAAAGAAAGTTTGAAGAATTGAATAACTCAGTGAATGATACCCTAGGAAAATAAGGAAAAACAATCAAACAGATAATGGAAACAGTTCAAGACTTGAAAACTGAAATGGTGGTAAAGAAGAAAACACAAACAGAGGGCTGGCTGGACATGGAAAATCTAGGTAAATGGATAGAGACTACAGAAACAAGCATAACCAGCAGAATAAAAGAGATAAAAGAAAGAATCTCAGATTCTGAAAATAAACTCACTGATCAAAGAAAACAGCAAGTCAAACAAACTCTCATCACAAAACATTCAGGAAATATGGGAGACAATAAAAAGACCAAACCTAAGAATAATAGGAGTAGAAGAAGGAGAAGAAGTGCAGATCAACGGTCCAGAAAATATATTTAATAAAATTATAAAAGAAAACTTTCCCAACCTAAAGAAAGATGTACCTATGAAGGTTCAAGAAGCATACAGAACACCGAATAGGCTGGATCAAAAAAGAACATGAGCACCTGATTTTCGATAAAGAAGCTAAAAGTATACAATGGAAAAAAGAGAGCATCTTTAACAAATTGTGCTGGCAAAACTGGATGTCAATCTGTAGAAGAATGAAAATAGATCCATATCTATCACCATGCACAAAACTCAAGTCCAAGTGGATTAAAGACCTCAATATCAAGCCGAACACACTGAACCTGATAGAAGAGAAAGTGGGAAGTACTCTACAACACGTGGGCACAGAAGACCACTTCCTAAGTACAACCCCAGCAGCACAGACAGTAAGGGCCTCATTGAATAAATGGGACCTCCTGAAACTGAGAAGCTTCTGTAAAGCAAAGGACACTGTCGCTAAGACAGAAAGGCAACCCACTGACTGGGAGAAGATCTTCACCAAACCCGCAACTGACAAAGGTCTGATCTCCAAAATATATAAAGAACTCAAGAAACTAGACCATAAAAGGCTAAGCAACCCAATTATAAAATGGGGCACTGAGCTGAACAGAGATCTCTCAACAGAAGAAGTTCAAATGGCCAAAAGACACCTAAGGTCATGCTCAACTTCCTTAGCGATCAGGGAAATGCAAATCAAGACAACTTTAAGATACCATCTTACACCTGTCAGATTGGCTAAAATCAAAAACACCAATGATAGCCTTTGCTGGAGAGGTTGTGGAGAAAGGGGTACACTCATCCACTGCTGGTGGGAATGCAAACTTGTGCAACCACTCTGGAAAGCAGTGTGGAGGTTTCTCAGGAAATTCGGGATCAACCTACCACTGGACCCAGCAATACTACTCTTGGGAATATATCCAAGAGAGGCCTTATCTTACAACAAAAGTATATGCTCTACTATGTTCATAGCAGCATTGTTTGTAATAGCCAGAACCTGGAAACAACCTAGATGCCCTTCAATTGAAGAATGGATGAAGAAAGTATGGAATATATACATATTAGAGTACTACTCAGCAGTAAAAAACAAGGACTTCTTGAAGTTTGCAGACAAATGGATGGAAATAGAAAGCACTATCCTGAGTGAGGTAAGCCAGACCCAAAAAGAGGAACAAGGGATGTACTCACTCATATTTGGTTTCTAGCCATAAATAAAGGACATTGAGCCTATAATTCGGGTTCTTAGAGAAGCTAAATAAGAAGGAGAACCCAAAGAAAAACATATAGGCATCCTCCTGAACATTAACCTTCATCAGGCGATGAAAAGAGACAGAGACAGAGACCCACATTGGAGCACCAGACTGAAACCTCAAGGTCCAAAGCAGAAGGAGAGAGAGCACGAGCAAGGAACTCAGGACCACGAGGGGTGCACCCACACACTGAGACAATGGGTATGTTCTGTCGGGATCTCACCAAGGCCAGGTGGCCTGGGTCTGAAAAAGCCTGGGTTAAAACTGGTCTCGCTGAACATAGTGGACAATGAGGACTACTGAGACCTCAAGAACAATGGCAATGGGTTTTGATCCTACTGCACGTATTGGCTTTGTGGGAGCCTAGGCAGTTTAGATGCTCACCTTACTAGACCTGGATGGAGGTGGGTGGTCCCTTGACTTCCCACAGGACAGGGAACCCTGTTTGCTCTTTGTGCTGACGAGGGAGGGGAACTTGATTGGGGGAGGGGGAGGGAAAGGGGAGGCGGCGGTGGGGAAGAGACAGAAGTATTAAATAAATAAATAAATAAATAAATAAATAAATAAATAAAGAATATAAAAAAAAACAAAAAAAGAACATCCCCTCACCATATAATAATCAAAACAAAAGCATACAGAATAAAGAAAAAATATTAAGAGCTGCAAAGGAAAAAGGCCAAGTTACTTATAAAGGTAAACCTATCAGACTTACACCTGAATTCTCTATGGAAACCATGAAAGCCAGAAGGTTCTGGATAGATGTACTGCAGAAACTAAGAGACCATGGATGCAAGCCCAGACTACTATACCCAGCCAAGCTTTCGTTCACTATAAATGGAGAAAACAAAATTTTCCAGGATAAAAACAAATTTAAACAATACGTAGCCACAAATCCAGCCTTACAGAAAGTAATAGAAGGAAAATCACTAACCAAGGAGTCCAACAATGACCACAATAACTCAGACATCTAGAGACCCTTCACCAGCGCAACTCAAAGAAGGGAAACACACAATCTCTACTGCTAAAAAAGTGACCGGAGTTAACAACCACTGGTCATTAATATCACTTAATGTCAATGGGCTCAACTCACCTATAAAAAGGCACAGGCTAAGAGATTGGATAAGAAAACAGGATCCAACATTCTGCTGTTTACAAGAAACACACCTCAACGACAAAGACAGGCACCTACTCAAGTAAAGGGCTGGGAAAAGGCTTATCAAGCAAATGGACCTAAGAAACAAGCAGGTGTGGCCATACTAATCTCTAACAAAGTTGACTTCAAACTTAAATCAATCAGAAGAGATGGAGAGGAACATTTTATACTCATAACAGGAACAATTCATCAGGATGAAGTCTCAATCCTGAATATCTATGCCCCTAATATAAAAGCACCCACGTACGTAAAAGAAACATTACTAAAACTCAAGGCAGCCATCAAACCGCACACACTAATAGTAGGAGACTTCAACACTCCTCTCTCACCAGTGGACAGGTCAATCAAACAGAAACCTAACAGAGAAATTAGAGAATTAAAGGAGGTAATGAATCAATTAGACTTAACAGACATCTATAGAATATTCCACCCAAATAGGAAAGAATATACCTTCTTCTCTGCAGCTCATGGAACCTTCTCGAAAACTGACCACATACTCGGTAACAAAGCAAACTTCCACAGTTACAAAAAAAATATTAGTAACCACCTGTGTCTTATCAGATCACCATGGATTAAAGTTAGAATTCAACAACAATGCTACCCACAGAAAGCCTACAAACTCATGGAAACTGAACAGTCAACTACTGAACCATACCTGGATTAAGGAAGAAATAAAGAAAGAAATTAAAGTCTTCCTTGAATTCAATGAAAATAAAGAAACAACATACTCAAACTTATGGGACACTATGAAAGCAGTCCTAAGAGGAATGTTCATAGCACTAAGTGCCCACTTAAAGAAAACAGAGAAAGCACACATTGGAGACTTAACAGCCCACCTGAAAGCTCTAGAAAAAAAAGAAGCAGACTCACCTAGGAGGAGTAGAAGACTGGAAATAATCAAACTGAGGGCTGAAATCAACAAAATAGAAACGCAGAAAACAATCCAAAGAATCAATGAAACAAAAAGCTGGTTCCTGGAGAAAATAAACAAGATTGATAAACCCCTATCTAAACTAATCAAATGGCAGAGAGAGAATATGCAAATTAATAAGATCAGAAATGGAAAGGGGGATATAACCACAGACACAGAGGAAATTCAGAGAATCATTAGATCTTACTACAAAAGCCTGCATGCCACAAAACTGGAAAATGTAAAAGAAATGGACACTTTTTTAGATAAATACCATATACCCAAGTTAAACCAGGACCAGGTGAACAATCTAAATAGACCTGTTAGTCGCGAAAAATTAGAAGCTGTTATCAAACCCTCCCCACCAAAAAAAGCCCAGGACCATATGGTTTCAATGCGGAATTCTACCAGAACTTCCAAGAAGACCTAATACCTATACTCCTTAATGTATTTCACAATATAGAAACAGAAGAGTCATTACCAAATTCCTTTTATGAAGCTACAGTTACTCTGATACCAAAACCACACAAAGACTAAACCAAGAAAGAGAATTACAGGCCAATCTCACTCATGAACATCGACTCAAAAATCCTCAACAAAATACTGGCAAACCGAATCCAAGAACACATTAGAAAAATTATCCATTATGATAAAGTAGGCTTCATCCCAGAGATGCAGGGCTGGTTCAATATACGAAAATCTATCAATGTAATCCATCATATAAATAAACTGAAAGAAAAAAATCATATGATCGTTTCATTAGATGCTGAAAAAGCATTTACAAAATTCAACATCCCTTTATGATAAAAGTCTTAGAGAGATTAGGGATACAAGGGTCATACCTAAATATAATAAAAGCTATTTACAGCAAGCTGACAGCTAACATCAAATTAAACGGAGAGAAACTCAAAGCCATCCCACTAAACTCAGGAACACGACAAGGCTGTCCACTCTCTCCATACCTCTTCAATATAGTGCTTGAAGTTCTAGCAATAGCAATAAGACAACATAAGGGGATCAAGGGGATTCGAATTGGAAAGGAAGAAGTTAAACTTTCGTTATTTGCAGATGATATGATAGTGTACATAAGCGACCCCAAAAACTGCACCAAAGAACTCCTATAGCTGATAAACACCTTTAGTAATGTGTCAGGATACAAGATCAACTCCAAAAAGTCAGCCACCCTCTTATACACAAAGGATATGGAAGCAGAGAGGGAAATCAGAGAAGCATCACCTTTCACGATAGCCACAAACAGCATAAAATATCTTGGGGTAACTCTAACCAAGGAAGTGAAAGATCTATTTGACAAGAACTTTAAGGCATTGAAGGAAGAAGTTGAAGATACCAGAAAATGGAAGGACCTTCCTTGCTCTTGGATTGGGAGGATCAACATAGTAAAAATGGCAATTCTACCAAAGGCAATTTATAGATTCAATGCAATTCCCATCAAGGTCCCATCAAAATTCTTCACAGATCTTAAGAGGACAATAAACAACTTTATATGGAAGAACAAAAACCCAGGATAGCCAAAACAATCCTATACAATAAAGGAACTTCTGGAGGCATTACCATCCCTGACTTCAAACTCTATTACAGAGTTACAGTAATGAAAACAGTGTGGTACTGGCATAAAAACAAAGAAGTCGACCAATGGAATCATATAGAAGACCCAAATTTTAACCCACAAACCTACGATCACCTCATTTTCAATAAAGGAGCTAAAAGTATACAATGGAAGAAAGAAAGCATCTTCAACAAATGGTGCTGGCACAACTGGATGGCAGAACCTGTAGAAAAATGAAACCATGCACAAAACTCAAGTCCAAATGGATCAAAGATCTCAATATCAGTCTGAACACACTGAACCTGATAGAAGTGAAAGTGGGAAGTACCCTACAACACATAGGCACAGGAGATCGCTTCCTAAGTACCACCCCAGCAGCACAGACATTCAGGGCAACATTGAATAAATGGGACCTACTGAAACTGAGAAGCTTCTG
>JABTXL010012322.1:1830835-1859678 GCA_025134845.1 Neodon shergylaensis | reverse complement strand
CCAGCCACACAGGCCACACAGGTCACATAGGTCATACCAGCCACACAGGCCACACAGGTCACACCAGCCACACAGGTCACACAGGTCACACCAGCCACACAGGCCACACAGGTCCCACCGGTCACACAGGTCACACCGGCCACACAGGTCACACCGGTCACACCTGTCACACAGGTCACACAGGTCACACAGACCACACAGGTCACACAGGTCACACAGGTCACACAGACCACACAGGTCACACAGACCACACAGGTCACACAGGTCACATAGGTCATACCAGCCACACAGGTCACACAGGTTACACAGGTCACACAGGTCACACCAGCCACACAGGTCCCACAGGCCACACAGGCCACACAGGTCACACAGGTTGCACAGGCACTCTGAAAATAGGAACCGTGTTTCTGCTCGCCTCAGCATATTTGTGTTGCAGCTGAAACACTCCTAGACCTTTAGCAGAATCTCAATTTGTACAGGATATTTCCCTTTATTCTACATAGTGTAGCAGGAAAAAAAGGGAGGGGGTGTTCTGTTCATTATTTTTCAGTAAACTCTAAAGAAACTTGTTGTGCTAAATCTTCTCTATATTGCCCAGTCCTGATGACTTCATACAAGAAAAGAATATTGTCTTGCAGGAGCAAGTGTCGTTCAGGGATGTGTGTGTGGATTTCACCAAGGAGGAGTGGTATCTGCTGGACCCTGCTCAGAAAGTGCTTTACAGAGATGTGACCTTGGAGAACTATAGCAACTTTGTCTCAGTAGGTAAGGGTTTAGGGCTTTTTCTCAGTGGCTACCAGTCATACACATCTCCAAGGTTGGGAGGGAATGTTTGTAGTTTCTAGTTTGAGCCTTAGGAGTCTGAAGGCTTACGGGTCTAAGATGACTGACCTCTTTTTGCTGTGACAACGGTGTCTTCTCATCTCTCTGCAGAGTGCTGAGAACCTTCCTGAACCATAGCTGAGGCTGTGCCTTTCTTTTCCTTCATTTTTTTTTCCGTTCACAAAGCTAAACTATTGCGCACCAGCCTGTATTATTTTGTCTTAACAGGGTATTGTGTTACTAAACCAGATGTGATCTTCAAAATAGAACAAGGAGAAGAGCCATGGATACCAGAAAATGGATTCCTATGCCACCCAGGTACAGTCGTGAGTTATTGGCAAGGGAAAGTGACCTTGTATCATTGGGTAAGACAGGTTACTTAGGGTTTCTATTGCTGTGAAGAAACACCATGACCATGGCAACTCTTATAAAGGAAAAAACTGGTACTGGCTCCCAGGTCAGAAGTTTAGTCCATTATCATAATGATGGGAAGCATGATGGCATACAGGCAGACATGGTGCTGGAGAGGTGGCTAAGAGTTCTGCATATGAATCTGCAGGCAGCAGGAAGACACAGTGAGTCATTGAGCCTGGCTTGAGCTTCTGAAACCTCAAAGCCCACTCCCTAGTGACGCACTTCCTTCAACAAGACACACCTCCTAATCCCTCTCAAGTAGTGCCACTCCCTGGTGACCAAACATTCAACTTCATGAACCTATGGGGACCACTTCTATTCACCACCACAATTCCTGTGAAATTCCAGACTTCTGGAAATGACCAAGAACAGCTTCCCACTGTTGCCTTAACGACTACTCCCATCTGTCTTGTTCATAAATACTTTTCTTTTGCTTAGACATTTTGGAGTGATTTATTTCTACCTATAAATCCAAAGTCAGTTGGCTTCATCTTAGATATTTTTCTTAGTTAATTTCTCTTTGTCTTTACAAATTATGCAACTTCTGTTTTCTTTGGACACCATTTGTCAGCTAGCATATACCCATGTACTTCCATATATTCCACTTAACAGATGCATAATGGAGAACATTCACTGTGGTACAGTCATGTTCTAGGTAACCAAGAGAGCAATATACCATGTATTATAGAATATATGCTACAGCGAAGAACAGAATCGTGTAGATAGAATTATTTATTGTCATATATACTTCAATGCATACATATATGTGTATATACACACAGTGTCGGTTGGTGGTAAGAATGATGAAGAGAGCTCACACAGGGAGGACAGGACAGCATAATGGTGTATGCTATTTGGCAGAGAGGCCAGAGAAAACTTGAATGAGGCCTGTGTTATATAGAATACTTTAAGGGAGTAAGAATAAACTGCATGAATGGAAATTATTCTAGACAGAGAGAACTTGAAGTGTCAGGCCTCTGTTTGAACAGTAGCAGAGAGATCATTGTTTTAGATGGTATTTTATATGTTGTTTGGATGAAATCTGGAGCTGAGATAGATAGATTTCCTTTTAAAAGACCAGACAGTAAATATTTTTGGTGCATTCCTGGTCATTGTTGCTGCTGCTGCTCTTCTGTCTTTTTCTGTTTGGTCCTCATGTCCCTCTCCCCTCCACCCCTATCCCTATTGCTTCTTCTACTGTTTCCCCTTTAAAAACATAAAAGATACTTTCAGTTGTAAGGAAGTGCCTCAAGCCATAGTTTTCCAGTCCCTTTTCTAGGGCATGGTTTTGTCAGAACAGTCATGGGATGATACTTGTTCATAAATGTAACACCCGATTTTATGTTACACCCTCGGTACAGTTCGCGCGCCACTGTACCAAATGCGAGTCGAGTAAGGGCCTGGAGATTGAACAGAAGACACAGAGAGACCAGGGTCATTCGGTAGGAGATCAAGCGAATGCCGATTTATTCAGACTTGGGGAAGTCCTTATCTACCTAACTGCAGCACGAGGACCCCTGCCCAGACAGGTGGGAAATTACCATATCAACAATGGAATGAATACCCTGCAGCTAATGACCAGGCGGGGCAGGGGAAATACAGGAACTAACAGAATGCTTATTCAGATGGACTAGAAACTGTTTGTGCCTCCAGGAATAAGGGTTAAATGCTCAGTCATGCTGACTATAAACTGTCCTCGAGATGTGCCCCAGGAATAAGGGCAGACCAGGGCCCTACACATAAAGTTATTAAATCCATCCATTAGAGGAGAAGTAGAAGGAAAACCTAAACTGTTACAAAATCCAGTTCCATTTCTGAGGAATCAAGTGTAGCCCAAACTTATCATCTTACCAGTTCTTCTGCATGACACCCATGGGTTCCCTGTACTGCATCTGCTCAGCTCTTGCTGGCTTCATCTCTACTCTCACTATTTTTCTTTCAAAACAACGTGCACCTATTTATAAGGCTGCTTGTCATTGCATACATGCAAAAGAAGTTATGTCTATGTTCTCTTCATCCTTACCCTGATGTAATTCCTGCTGTGGTTTATTTGTTCTCTCTGCTCTCCTTCTTTCCTTCCTTCTTTCCTTCCTTCTTTCCTTCCTTCTTTCCTTCCTTCTTTCCTTCCTTCTTTCCTTCTTTCCTTCCTTCCTTCCTTCCTTCCTTCCTTCCTTCCTTCCTTCCTTCCTTTTTTTTCTTCCCCCCTTCTTTCTTTTCGGTTTTACAAGATAGGGTTTCTCTGTGTAGCCCTGGCTGTCCCGGAATTCACTCTGTTTACCAGGCTGGCCTCGAACTCACAGAGATCCGCCTGCCTCTGCCTCCCGAGTGCTGGGATTAAAGGCGTGCGCCACCACCGCCCGGCTTGTTGGGTTTTATTTAGCTGTGGAAAACGCCATGACTAAAAGCAACTTGGGGAGAAAAGGGTTTATTTGGCTTATATATCCTGAATCACAGTCCACTGAGGGAAGCCAAGACAGAAACTCAAAACAGGTGGGACCCTGGAGGCAGGGGCTGGTTGCAGATGCCATGGATGAGCGCTGCCTACTGGCTTGCTCAGCCAGCTTTCTTATAGCACCCAGGACCACCAGCCCAGTGGTGGCCCCACCCACAGTAGTCTGGGCCCTCCCTCATCGGTAATTAGAAAATGCTTGCCTACAGTGGGGCCTTATGGAAGCAATTTCTTAATTGGGTTTCCCTCCCCTCAGATGACTATTGCTCTGTCAATGACATAAAACTAGCCCGCACACCTTTCTGTACTTGAAGTATATTTATAGTCTCTCCTTTGTCTAATTTTTCATTTCCTTTTAATATTTTTTCAAATAAGTAACACTGTATCTGTGAGGTGTTTAGACCTTGTGTACTTACTATATCCACTAAGTTAGAGCATTTTTGCTATTATTAGCACATACTTTATTTCTACAACCCACCAGTGGCTATAGGCCCAGAACTCAGATCTGATCATCCAGGTTGCATAGGATTCCTTTCCCACTAAGATTTTAGTCTTCCAAAAGGAAGGATCTCTTAGTTGTCCTCTTCTGCTCTGACGGTCGTGTTGGTTAACTATGGTCCCGGCTTCAGTGGAGTCATTCCCTTGGTGCAGTTAGGAAGTGTTCTGCAGCATGTTTCTGCGTGTGCTTAGTGTGCAGTTCCACAGTCCCCTGTGTGTTCCAACCCATCAGGGAGAACTGAAGATAATCCATGTGTCATGGCTTTCCAGAATCGCTACATGATGGTCTCCTCAGAGGATGCAAAGGAAACAGACTAGTAATGGCTAAGAGCCAGACTCTGGTCCTGGGAAGAGGTGCAGCATTAGGCAAAGGATGTATTTCAGTTACAGCGAATCATATGAACACCAGCTTGTGATGGTTAGAACAAGTGGAGTCTGAAGTGGTGTAGGTGTTGTAGGAAACTTGGTTTTCATTCTCTTTACTGTTTTTTTTTTTATATCATTTTTCAGTTAAAGTAGTATTTATTTATTTATTTTGGATTTTTGAGACAGGGTTTTTCCGTAGCTTTTGGTTCCTGTCCTGGAACTAGCTCTTGTAGACCAGGCTGGCCTCGAACTCACAGAGATCTGCCTGCCTCTGCCTCCCAAGTGCTGGGATTAAAGGCGTGTGCCACCACCACCTGGCTAAAGTAGTATTTTATTGAAAGGTGTGTAGGTTCTCAAGAGAACCAAGGCTGAGATGTGCCTCCTTGAGGGCGGAACATTGCTGATGATGAACAGTTACATGTTGGACATGGAGCGAGCCCTACAGAGAGGGTTTTTTTCATCCCTCCATGTACAGAGTTTTAATGGATATATTGAATGTTGATTTAAACACTTAATGTGAGTCAATTGATATAAAGTTTTATTTGCTTGTTTATTTTATTTTGAACTGTTTTTTGCTAGGATCATAACTTTAACTGTTGATCTTTAGGGCAGTAGATTGCTATAGATTTTTTTAAATTAAGCATATAATTAGCATTCTTGCATTGAGTACCAACAGTTAAGGATAGCCAAAATATTTTATGATAAAGTGCCCTGAAGTCTCAGTAACAGATACAGAAATATGATAGTTGGGGGTCTCACATGTAAATAAAACACAGATGATGTTAGATGTTAAAGCAGAAAACCTATGTGTAAATGAAAAACCTAGAAATAAAGGCAGGCTTAAACACCCCGTACAGAAAAATCCATACCCGAGGGTTTCAGAGTAACCCAGATGCGGAAAGATGGCATGTGAGGCAGAATATAAGGTGAGCTTGGTATAAACCATCTTTAGACACCTTCATTTGTTACGTTTCTCAGATACTCTGTGTATTTAAAACTACTCAACTGCTCCTTCGTGAATTTTCTGTTCTTTGGATGACAACTCAGGTAGCTTCCCCTGCTAGTACTGCAGTATGTCTGGAGTTTGTCTCGCCTTTTCTAGCATTTCAGAAAACTTCCTGTAAATAAAGGTAAAGGAAAGAACCTCTAGATCCTGGATTTTAGACTGTCCTTTGAGCCTGAAGAAGTGGGCATTTCCAGAACTCTAATTTGTTTTGAAGTTTATATTTATGTTTTAAATGTTACACCCACTTCCCCATTCCTGCTTTCACAGCAGCGTATTTGGTTTTTCTCCTCAAACCAGGATGCTAAAGGAAATGTGCTGAATTCAGTTTGTACCCGAACACTGAATCTAAAACAAAAGAATAGAGTAGAGGATTTCTGTAAAAGTCCACACATTCTCAGAAATGTGTTGAGGTACTTCAGCTTCCCAAATCCCTTCTCTGCTTGTGTCTTTTTTCTTTGTGTTTCCTCAACCCTAGTAATTTTTAAAAAAGTATTATACAAGGTTTGGTGATTTTTTTTCTCATTCATAGAAAGGAAATGGAAAGTGGATGGCCTATTGGAGAGCAGCCAGGAAGGTCAAGGTGACCATTTGTGGCCGCTCATGCTCACCAGCAAGCTCATGCATGTAGACAGTGGCGGTAATACAAGAAAAACCTCCACCCTAGAAATGGACCCTGTTTCTTCAACAAGTTTTCTGCTCAAAATATGTGACTCATGTGAAATGAATTTAAAGAATATTTCAGGTGTCATTATTAGTAAAAAGAACTATTCCAAAAGGAAACTTGATGAATTTAATATAGGTGAGAAACCAGTCCTTAAAATTGGGCATGAGAAAATTCCCGTAGGAGCAAAATCATATAAATACAATGAGAAAGGGGGTGGCCTCAGCCTTTGCCAGGGTCTCACACGGCCAGTTTCTGGTCAGCCTTTTGAGTATCATGAAAACGGACAAGGCTTCCGTGAGGAAGTGGCCCTGTGCCCGAGTCAGCTCTCTCAGCCAGGGCAGACGCTCTGTAAACACACCGAGTGCGGAAGACCGTTTGTCGACAGTTTGAAGTTCAGTGTGCCGCAGAAAACTCACCTGCCCATGGAGCCGCACGAATGCAGCATTTGTAGAAAGTCCCTTCGTGTGGATTTGCAGTTTGGATATGAGGGAGCTCTTTCCAGGAGCAGTCCTTGTGAGCGGAACACCTATGACAAAATCTTCTGCGATGGCCCAGCTTTCATTGTTCACCAGGAAGCTTACTCGAGACAGAGTGCCCAGGAGTATAAAGTTAGTAACCACGCATGGGCAAAGTCAGCTCTCTTTAAACACCAGCTAGTCCAGATGGGGGTGAAACCCTATCAGTACCATGAAAACGGGAAACTTTTCAGCAAGAAATCACATCCCACCCAGTCTCGAAGGGCTCACTTGGGAGAAAAAACCTTTGAATGTGGTGAGTGTGGTAAAATGTTCTGGGAGAAATCAAACCTCACCCAGCACCAGAGAACACACACCGGAGAGAAACCCTATGAATGTACCGAATGTGGGAAAGCCTTTTGCCAAAAACCACACCTTACCAACCACCAGCGAACACATACGGGAGAGAAACCCTACGAATGCAAGCAGTGTGGGAAGACATTCTGTGTCAAATCAAACCTCACTGAACATCAAAGAACACATACAGGGGAGAAGCCCTATCAATGTAATGCATGTAGGAAATCCTTCTGCCACAGGTCCGCCCTCACCGTCCATCAGAGAACACATACAGGAGAGAAACCGTTTATATGCAGTGAATGCGGGAAGTCCTTTTGTGTGAAGTCAAACCTGATTGTACATCAAAGAACTCACACTGGGGAGAAGCCCTACAAGTGTAATGAGTGTGGGAAAATGTTCTGTGAAAAGTCAGCTCTCACTAAACACCAGAGAACTCACACGGGGGAGAAGCCTTACGGGTGTAACGTGTGTGGGAAGACCTTCGGTCAGAGGTCGGTGCTCACCAAGCATCAGAGAATTCACTCCAGGGTGAAGGCTCTGGCAGCCTCCTAGATGGTCACCTTCCTTATGCCTGTTAAGTCGGTTGTATGGTTTGAAAAGTGAGCTTAGAGCCTGCCAAAGAATACCAGAGTCCTAGAAAATGCCATTATGTTGAAATACATGAAAGCGTTCAAGAAAATACAAACTTTCATTAGAAGATTGTTTTAAAGGGAAATCATTTATATAAACATATGGTTAAAAAATCTATAAAGTTTAAATTATATGTCTTCCAAATGTGTTTTAAAATTGTATTTTAAATATAATGGGTAATATTAATTTTACTTGTATTCATAGGAGAGTATGAAACTTAAAAGTGAGTGACAATAGCATTAAACATGTATGTAAAGAACATCTGATGTTTATAATCTTGTGTGAGTATGCTAATGTAATATTTATGTACTGTAGGAAGTGCTTGATCTGTGTATTAGAACCCAGTAAGGATGTGAGGAACAATTGAACCCTTAGTGTAACAGCTATTATCGTATACTTTCAATACTAAGTGAATGTGGATCTACATGTACGCATACGTAAATATATTTATATGCATGTACACAAATGGAGATGTCATAAAGGCAGCTCACACCAACTTAAAAGTACTGATAATTGGTAAAACTTCAAGAATTGTGTGAATCAACCGTTTAAAGTTACACGAAGTTGCAGTTAAATTATATGGAGAGCAAAGGAAATAAACAGCCCTGGTCATCCCTAATGATTTGCTGTCTTTCCCTGTTACCTTTGCTGCGTGCCATTGGCCTCCATGCAGAGAGTGCTGCAGAGTGAGGCTACTGCTGCTGTCTCTCCAGACTCCACCACATCCATCCCTACTCTCATGTTGGTAGCTTGGCCTTCGAAACCGACAAAGCATGTGTCAGGGTATGGATTTCCTCAGAGAAGCAGTGTGCATGTAAGCTATATGGCAGACTTAGAGTATAAATCACCCATCCTTCTTTCTAGTTCCTAAAATAAATAAATAAAAATGGCTATAGCCATCATTACCAAACTGCCTCTATAGTAAAGAAGCCAAAAGATGGTTTATTGAGCCTTTTAATTACCTCAGAATTGTCTAGTTCTAAATACTACCATTCTCTTGTTAGGTTGGCCAGTATGTTTCGAATGACATTGTTTCACGCACACACAAAACATTGTCACATACTTTTCACTATTTTTGACCACGAGTAGGTGTGATTATTATTACCAAACTACCCATTTGGTGAAAAAAAATCAAGCAGTATATTTCTGAGGGTTTTTCTTAGCTACCTTTGTGTCAACCATATAAATGCTGTTAATAAAAATGGTATTTACATGACTTAACATGAGTTGTAAATGTTTATACTGCACTCTAAAAATGAAATATGGTAGTGTATAATAAAATGCTCATTCTTTTACCCTTGGTATTTCATTGTGTATCTGTTTAGGCATGGCTACATGTAACCATACTTCTGTGTAATTCAGTAATATATACTGTATTTAGAACTATAGACTCCTTCATAGTGGCTCCACCTCCTTTGTGCTATTTCCAAAACCTCCTAGAAACCCACTGATCAGTAGTTTTAAGAGATGCTCTGGTCACTTCTTTACTGAGTTGAGTTTTATATCTTTTTCGTCTGCCTAAAGATGTTTTGGGAAATAAATTGAGATTAGTCAAAGCTAGTCATGGCAGCTCCATTCTGACAAGTTTTTGAAGTTAGGGAATGCTGTATAATACTGTAATAGATCTCAGTGATGAAATTGTTATAACATGAGATGACATCAAAAGAAAAGACACGAGAAGATATTATACCTGCTGGATGCGTTTACTTAGACCTGTATATGATATTGGCACATAGTCTGTGGTCTGGAAGGGCAGTGACCCAATGATGGCAATGCACACAGTGCAAAAAGCTGACCCAGGTATGGTGTCACTGAGCTGTTTAGTCCTCTACACCACTTCTTTCTGGGACTTTGTATTTTTTCAACAATACCTGTTACTTGTTTATTATTAGGACTGTCTGACACATAGAGTTGAAGCCATTCCAGTTAATAACAGAGACCACTTTTTCAAGTGCTAACATTTTATAGAGTGGTTTGCGGGGAAAAGTCCTTTTAACAGTTTTCTGCATGGATGGATGGATGCTTTGTAAAGCCACAGTTCTTTCTGGTGGAAAATAGAATGCCTCAAATAAAAAGACATTACTGGTAGACTAACTCTAGCAATGTTGTCCAGGAGCAAGGGATGTTGAAACACACAGAAACTAGTGCATACAGGTTGCCATTTTCCTTCTGACAAGGATGTAAACTGGATTAGCATATCCCAGTTCAAGCTATTGTCATTGAGGAGATACTGTCACTACCACAATTATAGCCCAAATTGCTAGTACTTTATTTTGAAGAACCCAACTAGATGCAACTGCAGGTGAGCCCAGAGAAGGTGGAGAGATAGCCCAGGTTCCAAAAATACAGAATAAGCAGTGTAGTGGTTTTCATTTCTGTAAACTCCTAACCTCTTAGTATTGGAAATAAAGCTATTGTACTAATTGAAACAATTATTTTCTCTGTGTTGTGCTTTCATGTGAGAAAAAATTAATATGAATAAATCCCTTTTGAAAATGAGTCCTATAGCAGGTATGCCTACCTTTTGAAGTGTTTGCAGCAGAGTGTATGTTAAGGTACATGATTTACAAACATCTTTGTGATGTTCCTTGTTATATGTTGTGTGAAGTTAAGTCCCATTGCATTTTTTCTTATAAATTAGTGACATGTCTCTACACAAATCTGAGTTTATTTTTTTATCCTGTGTATATATTTCTACTTCTGTTTAATGTATTTTTGTGTCTTGATACAAATTTAAGGTTATTTTCCTACTGTAAGGTATTGTATTTAGGCAGCCCATTTAAAAATGCAAAGTTCTAGTCCTTGAAAACTATATTATAAAGTATTTGGGATAATTAGAAAATGCAACTTAGGATTGGATCTATAACAATCCAACTTGTAAGTCATGTTGGTATGTTTTCAATGTCAAACAAAGATATATTTTAGATAGATGATCTTCAAACACTTCAGAGGCCTACAGAATATGTCATTTAAGATGCTTTCATAACATAAAGCTTTTCATGATCGTGAGACACATCTGCTTCTGGCAGCACCAAATTTACTTCAAAAGAGGAGATGGGCATCAAAGAACCACCATATGATGTTTGCTTTCATTTGTGGCAGGGTTATCCACTGGCAAAAAAGCTGCCCTTGCCTCGACTACTGACAAAATGCTGTCCAACTTGAACAAGCAGGACACAAAAGAAGGTAGTTGCTGAACTTTGCCAAAACATGATAGGACAGTCCTTCAAAATTCCTGCTTCACAAAAAAAAGTCTGTCATATATTCTAGGCCTGTATGTTGTAGCATATTATTTTAAGGTGTGTTACTTTTGTTTATGCAGTGGAACATTTGTTTAATGATGTAAAGATTTGTTGCTTTTGTTTATGCTGCATTTGCTTAACTCTGCGAAGCT
Organism: Neodon shergylaensis; assembly: GCA_025134845.1. NCBI lineage: Eukaryota > Metazoa > Chordata > Mammalia > Rodentia > Cricetidae > Neodon > Neodon shergylaensis. The sequence continues at coordinate 1,848,623 of JABTXL010012322.1, read as the reverse complement.
GTGATTCTCTGCCTAAAACACCTATGATCCTTAGGAAGAGCTTTCTAATCCTACAATGGCCGATTGGTAGATTTCTGGCCTCCACATGCACTCCAAATTAAATACATGTAGCAGAAGATTTGAAGCTACTACCCACATGTGAGAGAACATGGTGTTTCATTTCCTGTGCCTGGAACACCCCAACTGAACCACGAACTATGGACCAAGTGTTCAAATACATGAACCCATGGTAATTTCTCATTCAGGCTAGCACATTTGGCTCCTAGATCTTGTAGGCATTTGGCTGTCTCAAGATGTTACAAAATGCATCTTAACTTCAAAAGACCCCATAGTCTTTAGCATCCAAACTACTCAAAATCCAGTTTCTTTGGAGACTTAAGGCAGTCTCCTATGTGTGAACACCCTGTAGGTAAAAAAGAAAAACAAATCAAGTCACAGACTTTCAACTCATAATGAAACAGAATGTACATTCCCTTCCAGAAGTGAGGAATGGTGGCGTGGTGAGGAAATACTGGAACAATTAGGGCAGACCCAAAATCCTTGAGCTCTGCATGTCCAGTATCTGGGACTTTAGTCTTAAAGGATTTGTATGACTCTACCTCTCTCACTTGTTGCTTTCAACATAATATCTCTGTCTTGGGCTGGCTTCATTTCCTGTGTGCAGTTCTTGACAGATGTCTCGGTGCTCTGGCATGTCCAATATTTTGGAGTCTCCACCATGACCCAGCCTTACCTTCTTCATGCAGTGATCTCTCGGTGCCCCTTGCATGGACTCTGAACTCTGCCACACTTTGCCTTGACTGAATGGCTCTCTAGAAGAAGAATCAACAACCCCCGTCAGTGCTGGACTCTTCATGTCTCCAATGCCAGACAGAGTACATGAGGAGGAAACTGCCAAGTTTGGCTGCCAGCTTAGGATGAACCTCCCTTCGCTGCTTTAATCATATAATCAGCAGTTATTCCTATAGAAGATACGCGAAGGAATACTATCGACCAAAGAGAAGGATAAGTGCTGTGACCACCTTTGTAAGTCCTGCAAAAAAAAAAAAAACAGCATAAAAGGAGGAGAACTTGTGAAGAAAAAAGGAGGCAGTAGGTGGGGGAGGGGGACAACAGTAGATCGTGGGTGGTGCACATAATCAGCACATTATATACAAATATGAAATCGCCAAAAGTCATACAAACATAAACTACTCCCCCCAAAACACACATCATTCACTATGAACAAGTTGCTTTTATTTCGAAGATGCTGAGATGGTTCAGTATACACAAATGGATAAATGTCATATCTGATATAAATGGTCCCAAAGACAGAAATAACATGATCATCTGAATTGATACCAAAAAAAGCCTTTGACAAAATCCAAAGTCCATTCATGATAGACATCTTGAAAAGAATATGGATAAGTCATGATTTTTAGTGCACAATGACTTTTAAAAGGATTTGCAAAACGCAAAAGCAGATAAAGTGTCCGGAGGGCTTATTTTTGTTGTTGTTTGATTTTTTTTTGTTTGTTTGGTTGGTTTTTTGAGAAAGTATTTCTTTGTGTAGCCCTCCCTGTCCTGAACTTGCTCCATAGACCAGGCTGGTTTGGAACTCAGAGAGTCTTTCCTGCTGAAATGGGAGCATTTTGCGGGGAGGGGCCTGGAAGGCTGGAATGGTGGTCAAAGGATGTGAGGAGAGGGGCGCGCAAACCTTACACACTGTAAATTGCTAAACCTTTGATTTTGTTTCATCATTTCCATATAAACCTCTGAAATTGTTTTGTGTTGATATGCTATGAAGAGGAACAAAACAGGGTAGCTTGAGACAACCTGAATCCGTGTTTTTAACCAGTATCACTACAGTTGAACAATAAGTTCGTGTTGCCTTTGAGGTGAGAGCTGTTTTGCATGGACATATATTTGATGGGAACTCCACATTCCCAAGCCACAGTCACTCATATTTGGTGCAATAACCTGTTTCTTACTCTTCTTGAGATAGGGTCTGGCATAGTTATAGCAAAGAACTGGAACTGTGTGTGTGTGTGTGTTTGGGGGGGGGTGTTCGTGGATTTTTCTTCAGGTGGAACTGGAAAGAGTCCTGGGAATACAAGGCTGAGCCCAAAGAAAATGGTAAGCGGCTATGATTCTTGCAAAAACAGCCCTCTCCAGGAGCATAGAGAAGCACCCTTTGGCCCTGCCCTCGGCCCGTCGGACCTGGCACAAGAGGGCACTAGAGAGCTGAAGAATCTAAGCACTGTTCGTGCTGGCCTTTCTAACAGTGAGCGGTAGGCTGCTGGACTAGCCCTGGGCAGTGAGGTTCTGAGCTTTCAAACTGGGGCTGGTGGTGACTCAAGGGCCTCCTGGCTTTCCTCTGCTACCCAAGCGGGCGAGGCTCCAGGGCCGCCCGCACTGGCGTGGAGTCAGCGTGCGCAGCTCCTCTCTGCCCGAGTCCTGCAGCCGGGTCCCTCCAGGTGAGTGAGGAGGATTTACCCGAGGTACTCGGCGAAACCGACATCTGCGCCTGCGCACACCCTCAGCCAATCGAGAGCTCACTTCCGGCTTTCTCCCGAATAGCGTCCGTTTGCCGGTCTCTCTTTCGCTCCTGTTTCTCGGTTTCCCCCGGCGGGTGCACGCGAAGGACAACTTCCGCTTCCGGTATCGTGCTTGCCGGCCCGGTCAGTTGCGGCCGAGAGATTGGGCGATTCCGCGAGCACCCCAGGCGCCGTCAGTCAATCCTCTTCCCGGTGAGGTCGGTCCTCAAGCCTCCGACGGGCTGCACCCAATCCACGCGTCTGTGCTAGAAGGCAAGTTTCCCAACCGCCGGGGAGTACGGGGATGCCCGACCCCGAGGAGATGGGGCGGGAGGGGGCGGGAGGGGTCCCTCCAACAGGTGACCTAGGTCTTAGCCGGTTCTGACGGGTGCACTTTTCCGAGCAAAAAGAGGAGAGCACAGGTAGGGAAAAAATGTGCTTCCTGCGGTCGCTGCGAGACCGGTCGGACCAGCACTGTTGTAACCTTTATGTTCGTTTTCTCTTAGAAAACCACTTCGTTATGAACTTCGTTGTGAACTGAACGTGAAAGGCTAGCCTGAGTTGTCCGGTACAGTCGGCACTTGTCTCATATGGCTGTTTCGATTTAAAATTAGTTAAAATTGAAGATTAGTTTTCAATTTCTCAAGATACGCTTGAAACTCTCTGTAACCACGTGTAGTTGATTGCTACTGTGTAGAGAACCGCATAGCGTATATTTCTGTCATCACAAAAACGAACACTGCCGATGGTTTTAAGATACGTAAAACAATAAAAGGGATAATATTGGTGCTGGCAACTCTTCTATCTTATGGCATAAGAAAGAAATGAATTTGAAGAAGTTGGCTAAGCAATTTCTACCTCTGTTCGGAGAACAAATATATCATTACTTCATAAACAAATGAAATTTACTGCCCCCCTCCATGTTGCCCTGATGATAGTATTTTCCCACCATCATATAGGTTAAGATTTATAGTTGATAAGTGGCCGCCATGGAGGCCAAGGAACACAAGAAACACAGAAAGAAGCACAGTGGGCCTAAAGCTGAGAAGAAAAAGAAACGGTACCTGCAGGACCTACAGCTTGGCGATGAAGAGGATGCCCGGAAGAGAAACCCTAAAGCTTTTTCCGTTCAGTCCGCTGTGCGGATGGCTCGGTCCTTTCACAGGTGTGTTTACCTGGGATTGGTGGTTCTTCCGTTTCATGAAGTACTAGGAGCCTCTCTCAGATGGTATTTGGCTTTGCGAGTCTCTCTCAGATCTGAAGGACATAGGCATACCATAGTACTTTCCTAATGTTTTAGAACTCCAACCATAGAAGCATTTTGCCTCCAGCATCTGCCCTTTGCTTTTTTTTTAAATCCAAGAGAAAAGAATTTATTTTAGTTCACAGAAAAATTTTGTAAACTTTAACTATCTCCATGACAGTATGTATGGTGCCTCCCCCCATCCTTCATTTAATGTAAAGTACAAAAATAGCTGTATTTCGGGAGATGTTCTGTATATCCAGCAGTTTCCTTTAAATGTTACTGAATTAAATTCTTCTGTTTGTTTTTGTTTTTTCCTGACTTTCTTGGAAGTCACTCTGTAGACCAGGCTGGCCTCAAACTCACAGAGATCCTCCTGCCTCTGCCGCTGCCTCTGAGTGCTGGGATTAAAGATTAAAGGCGTGCACCACTGCTGCCCAGCCTGAATTCAGTTCTTTCAAGAGCAGAGGTTAGGAGTTATTCTCATTGCTTCTCTGTGGATGAGAAAACAGGTCCAGGGCAAAAATTAAATAGCCAGTTGACTGATGGAACTTTTGCTTGATCTTCTGTACCTCTGTTTGTATAATACACTGTCTCTATCTGTGCCTTTTATTCTCTTAAAGTCAAATCAGTCTTCTTTATGATGTGTTTGATTGTTAACTTTATTTTTTAGTCATCTGTTTTATCTTTACTGAAGAATAGTTTCGCACTGGGGGGCTTAGAAATTAAACATTTAAATTCAAGTTAATTGTTTCTGTATAATATCTGTTCTTTATAAAATCTAACTTAGCATGTAAAGGTCTTTTGTGGAAGTACTTTTTTTTTTCTTTATAGGACTCAGGATTTAAAGACAAAAAAGCATCACATTCCAGTGGTTGACCGAACTCCACTAGAACCCCCACCAATAGTGGTAGTGGTGATGGGGCCCCCAAAAGTTGGGAAGAGCACTTTGATACGGTGCCTCATTCGGAATTTCACCAGACAGAAGTTGACTGAGATCAGAGGCCCTGTGACAATTGTGTCAGGTAGGGTGTGCTGCTTTGGAGCTGGGAGGACAAGTATTGTTGCCTGAGGGATAACATATCTGAGTTCCATTGTTTGCTCAAGCGGAAAGTATATACCAATGCTATTACGTCATACTACCACATATTTGCCTGTAGCTTCTTAGACATGACAATGTTGATGTGTTCCACCTTAGTCTGACTGGTTGACTTTACCAAGTGTGCTTAGACTGGTCCCGTCGTTGTGAGCACATTCATTTCACAGTAAGTTAGCTCCCATCTGCCATACACATCTGCTTTTCTTCTCAAAGCTACTCTTATGAGAATTCACGTGCTTTTCGTTTGTTTCTCTTTTTGAAGCAGAGTCTCTGTGTGTAGCTCTGGCTCCCTTGGAACTTGCTATGTAGACCATGCTGACCTTGAACTCAGAGATGCCCCTGTTGCCTAATGCGAGTGCTGGGATTAGGATTTGTGTACTTAAGTGAAGGAGAATGGAGTCAGTTCCCAAAGTGCCTTTGTGGCAGTAGTGGTAGAATAGAGCATTTCTTTAGCTCTGGAAAAGAATATCCTTAATCATTGCATTTTAACTGGGAAAGTTCCACAAACATTTTGGTTTATCAAGCTTGGGATATTTCTATTCATAGTAGTAGTACAGGAACATATGACTATCCTCTGAACACCCTGTTGTGTTAGGTTTGATGGTATTTTTTTTTTTTGATAAAAAAACAACAAAAAGTGTGTTTAACTGACAACAGAGAAAACTGGTAAAGAAAGGCAGGTAAACTTGGTCAAGTAAGAACTGGAACTGAGGAGCTCCACAATCGTCTGGCATCTGTTCAGTGTTGTATCTATGGTTAGAAATATACATGATAGGAACTCCAGGGATTTCCGGATTCTTCACTTGACGTCCTGATCAACTGTAGCCACAGTGTAACACTTGTGCTGAGTGACTCTCTGTACCAAGCAATCATCAGCATAGGTTCCTTTGTGTGTGCATGGAAGTCGGTCAAATCGTGGATCCTTGGTGATTCTCAGTGCCACTCGGTACTTCTGGCCCAGTTTCTCAATTTCAGCCATCACACAACCAGTTATACAAGGGATACACTTGGCGTACAGACAGTCCATCATGGACTGCACTAAGTTTAATTTGGCTTTAATGGAAAAGTTGATGAAGTCGATATCAACAAGGATGTGGTATGGTGGGCCCAGCTGTGTATTATACTGGAAGAATAAGCAGGAGAGATGTTGGGGGACTTCTCTTTTCTTCAGCGCACTGGGATCTTTCTTCTCTTTCTTTTTAGGCTTTAATCCTTTTCTTTAAGTCTCTCATCTCTGAGACTAAGCATTTGCTTCATAGTTAGCATATTCTCTTGTTTTCTTTTGCTTCCCCATGTTCATGCCAGTTTGATGGTATTTTTAGCCATATTGAGAGCATAGAAAAATTTGATGGAGATAAGAGAGTGGCCTGTGGTTCAGCAGGATCATGGTAGTTATAAACCCCATCTAGGATTGTACCTTTTTTAATACCTTTTTAAAAATCTGGGTGCAGTTATATATTTTTAGAAGTAAAGAGAGATCAACACAAGCAAAACAGGATGAAATTGGTACTAGTTTGATATTTTTGGCCATAAAAATGAACTGTCACATTCCTATCGAGGTGTATGGTGTTTTACTGGGTTCATTAAAAGCATGGTCATTATAGAGCTAATGACAGCGCATTTTCAAGACTTTTAAAAGGTAAAATTTTCTTTGTACTTACAGGTAAAAAGCGCAGACTTACCATTATTGAATGTGGGTGTGACATCAATGTAATGATTGATCTAGCCAAAGTGGCAGATCTGGTAAGTTGGTCAGGTGGCCTGGGATCCCGATGGAGAGTGTGGCAGTGAGATGGGTTGTCTGTCTCATTTGCAGGGAAATACTTGTGATTGTTAAGGAAAGATGAGCAGAGTGATTGAAATTATGATTTTGTTACTGTCATAAAGATGAAATCTGTGTAATGAATGTATTGTAAAACCATAGTGTTGAAAAAATAATGGACAAGATTAATATATGAATACACAGAGACACACATGGCAAGATTATATTAATGCACACACACATAGACACACTTGCTCTCACAATGACTGCCTTTTCTGGAACTCTCCCTAGGCACTGTACTAATAGCTTTCTGTAAATTTAGCTCACATAACTATCAATGTGCTCATTCAGGTATTATGTGTACTTTACATATGATGAAATTGAGGCTTCCATCAGCTAAGAAATTTGTCTTGGAATGAGCCCTTTCTCCCTCTCTCTCTTGCCTTTTTTTTTTTTGAGACAAGATTTCTCTGTATAGACTCAGAGATCCCCCCCCCCCGCCTCTGCCTCCAGAGTGCTGGGATTAAAGGTGTGCTCTGCCATGCTTGGCTGATGTCTTTATATTTATTTAGTTAGTGATTTATTTGACCCACTGTGTTTAATTATGACTGCTTGTGTGACTTTGGTTATTTATTGGAACGGCAGCAGTTCATCACCGCTGCCCTCCCAGTATCCATTGCTGCATGTAGTCTGAGAGGGGCGGAACTCCATGCAGGAGTCCAGGTAATCAAAGATAGTGAGTTCTTGAGTGCATTCTTCCCCATCGTCTGACTGTTACCTTCTTTTCACCCTGTCCTTTGCAGTATTGTGAGCCGTGCTGAGGGGAATACAGTGATACCAGTGTCCTGTTTAGGCCAGGCACTCTACAGTCATTATTCACTTTGACCAGCAGTGAATCTATGTTAACTGCCACCCATTGCAAAAAGAATCCCCGGAAAAGGTCTCGAGTTCAACTAATCTAATTTGTATTGTTTTTGATTTCTGATACAGGATCTCATTATGAGCCCTGTGTGCTGGCCTAGAACTCACTGTAAACCAGTCTAGCCTCAGACTCAGAAATCTGCCTGTCCCTGTCTTCCAGATTAAAGGTGTGCATCACTGTAACTGGCTAAACATAACCATTTAGAAGACAGTCGGACACTGTCCTTTTAGAAAACACCAGTAGTAGACTCCTTTAGAGCCTATGACCTCCCCAGCCACTGGCTCTTGACCAGGTTTACAATGCTAGGCATGAGTTCCGTGGAATAGGCCTCAAATTCAGTCAAAAAGCAGTTGATTACCACCATAATGGTCATTTGAGTGGTGAACATAACTTGCCTGGCAGGTCTTCTTTGTCATAGCTAATGGAAAGTGGTGGTGGGCATTCCTTTTTTTTTTTCTTTTATTCTCTTTTTTTTTGCTGTCTCAGCATGATAGGATAACAGATACCCTGAATTTTGTGACTTATGTGTGTGTATTTAATTTAACTAGATGTCAAAGAGCTACAGATTTTTGTTCTTTGGACCAGAAAGACTCCAAAAATATGTTATCAGTCTTGATCAATTTTTTTTTAAGATTCATTTATTTATTATATGTATATAAGGGGTTTGATTGCATGTGAGTCTGTGTACTGTGTACATGCCTGGTGCCTGTGGAGGTCAGAACAGGGTATCTGGTCCTTTGGAACTTAAGTTATAGATGGTTGTGAGAGTGGCGGGAATTGAACCTGGGTCCTCTGCAAGAACAAGTGCTCTGACTGTTGAGCTATCTCTCTCTCTAGTCCCACTAAACTATATTGATATTAAAGATAGGTATTTTTAATTTTGGATTTATTAATAAAGTGTTACCCTTAATACAGCTTAGTATAAGCTTGCTAAGCCTTGTGTTTTTAAAATGACTGAGAAATACTAATATTTTGTAGTTTGAGAACATTATAACGGAGATACCTTTTGTGGCATTTTGTTGACTATTTAAACAACCAAGTGTGTGGCTTGATTTGACCCATGGGCCATAACTTGCTGACTCTTGGTCTGGTGGAGTATTTTCATGACTTGTATGAGAAATTGTGTTCTGTTTTTAGGTGCTAATGCTTATAGACGCCAGCTTTGGGTTTGAAATGGAGACATTTGAGTTTCTAAACATCTGTCAAGTACATGGCTTCCCTAAAATTATGGGAGTTCTCACCCATCTAGACTCCTTCAAGCATAACAAGCAACTCAAGAAGACAAAGAAGCGGTTAAAGCATAGGTTCTGGACAGAAGTCTACCCGGTAGGAAGAAGAGATGTTGAATCATGTGACCTGTAATCCTTTAAAGTAGCCAGAATGAAGAGCTCTTCCTTAAATCCCCGGGGTTTTCCCGGATGCATGTATATCTAGTCCTTGGCCTGTTTCCTCCACGTGGTCTTTCTCTGGGTCTCTTGGTCTATCTCACTTGCTTCTGTACACATGCATGAGACAATGGACACTCTGCTGGTCATGGCTTGATGCAGTTCTTCAGACGTTTCTGCTCATCCAGGGCTGCTGTTCTCCTTCTCGTACCTGCTGTGGCTCATTGTTCACAGAGTCCTTTCTCTGCCCAGGAACTTCAGTGCCTTCTTCCCAGGTGCTGGTGTTTAACTGAGAGAAGTTTGCTTTGGTGAGACCCTCACATGACAAGTCCCGACAAAGGCAACCAGGCGTTTAATTGACATTCAGTTTATGTTTTTTTTCTTTTCGATGTTTAGGGTGCCAAGCTGTTCTACCTTTCTGGAATGGTACATGGAGAGTATCAGAACCAAGAGATTCACAACCTGGGCCGATTTATTACAGTTATGAAGTTTAGGCCTCTCACATGGCAAACATCTCATCCGTACATCCTGGCAGACAGGTAAACTATGAGTTTCTTTTCCTCCTGGTGATGTATTTCTTTTTAGCTTCTTTAGGGTTTGAGAGAGATCAGTGATAGAGCCTATCATCTGCAGTCACTGGAAGATGCTATGCTTTCTAGGGTGAACAATTATAGTTAAGGGCTGGGGAGAGAGCTCAGTGTGTAGAGGACTTGCACAAAACCTCTGTCTGATTCCCAATATTTTTTTTCTTTTTCTTCTTGTCTTTTTTGTTTGTTTTTTGAGACAGGGTTTCTGTCTTTAGAGCTGGTTGTTCTGGGAATTTGCTCTGAGGACCAGGCTGGCCATGAACTCAGAAATCTACTTAGATCTGTCTTGGAGTGCTGGGACTAAAGGCATGTGCCACCACTGCCTGACTTGCCCTCCCTCCCTCCCTCCCTCCCTCCCTTCCTTCCTTCCTTCCTTCCTTCCTAAACAAACCAGGCGATGGTGGCACATGCCTTTAATCCCAGCACTCAGGAGGCAGAGGCAAGTGGATCTCTGGAATTCTGAGTTTGAGGCCAGCTTGGTCTACAGAGCGAGTTCAGGACAACCAGAGATACACACACAGAGACCCTGTCTCAAAAAGACAAAAACAACAAAAATAGCATCAACATAACCAAACAAATTGAATAACTGAAGAATGGAGAAATTTTGAGGCATCAGTGATGATGTCCATGTGCTGTTTTGTTTTCTCAGCCTATAATACACCCCCTTTTTATTTTTTTATTTTTATTTTTTGGTTCTTCAAAACCGAGTTTCTCTGTGTAGTAACAGTCCTAGCTATCCTTGAACTCACAAAGATCTGCCTGCCCTGCCTCCCAAGTGCTGGGATTAAAGGCGTGGCCACCACCACCCGACTATAATACCCTTCCTTAGAGGAATCCAAGATAAACCAGAAAACCTCAGCCAGCAGGGTAACCTTAGTTCTTACATAAAGGGTTACTCTATACATGTTCTGTGCTCTTCCCTGTCTCAATAAGGGTCTCATTTCTCTTCAAGTGTCTTGTGAAATATGTTATCATATGAGCCAGTTGGAGGCAGTCATGGTTTTTACTCCTTGTCCTCTGGAACACGGTGAACCATTCTTCCTTGTTTCTGTATTTGTAGTCTTCTAAATGATGTGCTTAAGGAGCAAGTCTTGTTCTTGTGGTGCTTGAGATTGAGTTCCAAGCCTCATGTACTGGGCAGCATTGAACCATTGAGCTGTATTCCCAGCCCATGAGCACAGTGATCAGCATGTGGCGAGAAGTAGAAGTTCTTACGCTCCTTCCTGTCACGAGATTGTGTTTTATTCTAGGATGGAAGATTTGACAAACCCTGAGGACATCCGCACAAACATCAAGTGTGACCGAAAGGTGTCTCTTTATGGTTATTTACGAGGAGCCTACCTGAAAAATAACAGCCAGGTTCACATGCCAGGTATTCTCTTTTGTATTTGTTGAACTTTTGGGATGGTTTCGTTCCTCTGGAACATTGAAAAATTATCAGCAGAAACATGATCTGGAGGTTTTAGAAATAACCCCGTTGTGAATCATCTGCCAGAGTCTTGAGTGGATGCAGATATTGCTGGTTAGCAGGGGCTGCTGCCTATGGTGCGTTTCCGTGTCAAGTGCAAGCCTTCAGATGCCAGCAGTTGACACTTGTTTGTGAGTGCTTGGCTTCCTGGGTTCTGTCTTCCAGGAGTAGGAGATTTTGCTGTCAGCGATGTCAGTTTTCTCCCAGACCCCTGTGCTCTTCCGGAACAGCAAAAGAAACGCTGTTTGAATGAGAAGGAGAAGCTGGTCTATGCCCCACTCTCTGGAGTTGGGGGTGTGCTGTATGACAAGGATGCTGTCTATGTTGACCTCGGTGGGAGCCATGGCTTTCAGGCAATGGTAAGAAGGGGCCTCTTCTGAATTATTGTTTACAAATCTTTGTCAAATACTGTGTTCATCTTCTAGTTATTAAAGCTTTTTTCTTTTAATCCAAGCTATGATAAAAAGAATTGATTATAAAAGATGTTTTTCATTGTAACAAACAGAAAATAAAAAATACTTTCATACTCTTCAGATTTAAAGTTCCCGTGGTTACCACCACTGCCATGCTCTTTTTCTTTCTAGAAAACTATAGTGTTTTCTATGTCTAGAATACTCTTATTTTGGTTTTTCTTTCTCCTTCCTTCCTTCCTTCCTTCCTTCCTTCCTTCCTTCCTTCCTTCCTTCCTTCCTTCCTTCCTTCCTTTCTTTCTTTCTTTCTTTCGTGTGTGAGAGAGAGAGACTGACTCTACATAGCCCTGGCTGACGTGTGGACATGTGTAATTGGTGGTATTTTTATTCTTTCTAATTTACAACTTCTAAAATCAAGATTAATTAAGTCACATTTCCCTTCTGTTTTCTCCAGTCCCTTCTACGACCCACCCCTCAAGTTAATGGCCTATTTTTATTTGATAATTATTGTTACTTATAAATATATTCATGTGTATAAATATAAATAAATAACTATGACTGAGTTATATATTTATATATAACCACACATCGTGACCAGTGTGGTTCCTATAATAGTCTCATTTGCTGTAAAGAGAAGCTCCTTCTTATCTGTGGGTATATGAATACATTTAGAATGTAGTTGGGAATTGTGCTGGGCTAAAAGAGATAGTAAGTCCCCTAAGATCCATGACTTCACTAGCCCCTAGTTCGTTAGCTTTCCAATACCAAGCATGATTTCCTTGCTGTTGAGCAGGCCATTATCATCCAGATATGAGTGCCAGTATTACATCCTTAGGGACAGATTGTCATTGTGTGGTTCGTAGGCATCACAGCCGGGTAGGACTATTCATTGTTTCCCTTCCTTTGTGGCTTGCTAAAAATTTTCTGGTACTGTGATGGTTGGACCTCAGGAAGGAGCTTTTAGGTTGGATCCAGCTTCAATCCTCTAGGTTCTGTGTCCTGAGTCTGCATTGTCTTCAGCAATAGGAACTTACCTTCAACCTCTGAGAGGCAACCAAGGGCAACGATATCCTGGATTGTTTTGAGAGTCACTTGGACTCCCCTGACCAGGAACTCACATGGAGGTTTTTTGTTTTTCATGCTGAGTACTGGGGTTTTTGTTAGTCTATGGTTCTTGTGAAGAACATTGTCGGTCTAAGTGCCTCTTACTCTGTGTGTGTGTATTATATATAATTTTATGTAAATATAAAATATATATTTCTTGAGGTTTTATTAAACATACTGTGTTGTTTGTCCTCCCTCTTTTTCCTGTTGAACTTTCTCTTCCCTTGGTTAGAGCTGGGTATGTGTGTAAGTGTAAGACATTTGAGGTACTTTTGTTCTTTTGAAAAATTTCTTTGACAGTTTTATATATGTGTATCTGATGTTTTGGTCATTGTCACCCTTACACTTCTGCTAGACATCTTTTCAGTATGTCCTCTGACAGTTCCATTGTGTGTGTGCGTGTGTGCGTGCGTCCGTGTGTGTGTGTGTGTGTGTGTGATGGACCATGGCAATTCTCACACTAGTTTCGGCGTGTGTGTGTGATGGACTGTGGCAGTTCTCACACTTGCTCCCTCCCTTGTCCCTCTCCTTTCCTGCTGAAGCTCTTCTCAGCGTGTCATTTTTTATAGTGACCCACTGAAATTAATCAGGGTGTTTACATGAGAATAGGTTTGGAGTTATTTACTGGTTGTGGACTACAGGGGTTAGGAGCACTACCTACTCTTCCAGAGGACCTGGGACCTTTGCAGCACCTGCATGGTGGCCCACAACTGACTTAATCCAGTTCCAGGGAAAGCATTGCCCTCTTCTGACTGCTGCAGTCATAAAGGCATGCACAGATGAGAGCGTGCAGACAAAACACCCTTGCACACTACATGTTAAACAGCAATAGCAAAGATTCCCCATTCAGCAGCCATTAACAGTCAGTTGCTCCTCAGGGAGGGATGGTGCCTCATGAACCCCTCCCTAGCCCAAGTGCGAACTTTGGCAGCTCTGCCTTGTGCAGTGGCCATGCTGTGTGCAGAGTAGTGTTACACAGCAATATTCCTGTCCCCCAGCTTACATTCTTCCACCCCGCATTCCAAGGTCTTCCCTGAGCCTTGGGAGTCAGTGCGGACTTGAGGTTTTTGTTAGTTCTTGTCTGTAGTGCTGAGACCTGGAGTTTTCCTAGCTAGGGCCGTGGTTCCCAGACTGACGGACTGCATGAACTGAGAGGTGTTTGCAGTGTTGGGGGTCAAGTCTAAGCTTTGTTGCAAGAATTTTCTTCTCTTTCTTGAGACAGAAAGGTTTTTAGAACTATAAGAATTTTTAAAGAGATTTATTTGTAGCACAAATAATAAAAACCCAGAGATGAGTATTAGGATTCAACCTGAAGATCAAAAATCAAAGCAGCCAACAACTAGAGAGACCTTAACTCTACCAAGGCTCAGACAAACAAGGGGCAGTCCAGCAATACTCTCCACCAACCTCAGACTCCATATCCCACTGAGTTCCTGTTTCCCCTTTATATTCATTTCTCTGCCTAGCCATATCACTCCTGTCTTCTTCTCCCTAGTACAGGAATTAAAGGCGTGGGATCCGAAGTGCTGGGATCACTTTTGTGTGAGCTTTATTTTTCTTAGACAGATTCATTCTTGTGTACCCCAGAGGGAACTCACAGAGATCTCTCTGCCTCTGTTTCTCGTGTCCTGGCATTAAAGGTCTGTATGGCTGACTAGTATGGCTGCTTTTCCCTCTGATCCTCAGGCAAGCTTTATTTGTTAAAACACAAATAATATACCATTGTATTTATTATTTGTGTGTATGTGTGTCTGTGTACATACATGCATGCGTGTGTTCAGGTGGCCACAGAGTATTGGTGCTGGCGTTACAGGCAGCTGTGGGCCTCCTGGTGTGTGCGCTGTGCTGGGAACTGAACTCTCAGGTCTTTTGCATGAGCAGTGTGCTGTCAGAACTGCAGAGCTGTCTCTAGCCCAAGTTTAGGGTAATTTTGAGGAATGATGAAACCAGCATGTTTCCAGAGTGCTGTGCTTTCCTCACTTGCACCTTTTCCCTGGCTGTGGCAGGAGGAAGCAGGCCCTACGCATGAACTGGTCCAGAGTCTCATCTCCACCCATGCCAGTATCGATGCCAAGATGGCTTCAAGCAGAGTGACACTTTTTTCTGATTCCAAACCTCTGGGGTCAGAAGATATAGATAATCAAGGGTAAGTCTACCATTTTTCTAAGTTTCCTGTTTAATTTTTTTTTTTAAAACATTTGTGTGTGCATCTCTGTTCACTGTGCTGGTGCCAGGAATCAAACTCAGAAAGTCAGGCTTGGCAGCAAGTGCCTTTCTTTACCCAATGACCCATGTTATTGGATCTTTCCTAATTTTTAATTTTAAAAAGTTAAAGTAAAAATTACATTACCATTCCACCATCAGTCTTTATTTTGATGGAATTTGACCCCAGGTTTTTTGGTTTACTTTGGTTTTGCTTCTTGTCAGTTTTTCATTTATGTAGCATTACATATTTTCTCATGTAAAATGTAAGACTTGTTTTCAATTTGAGTAATATTCAGAATATTACTCAAATATTACACAAACTTTACTATTGATTGCTTTTATTTTTCTAGGAGACCACTTGGCTATCTTTTAGTGACAAATTCCCGAGCACTGTGTAGCTGCTTATTTAGGCCCCATTTGAAGGCATATGCCTTCTCTCTGCAGGGCTTCCATACATTGTTGTCACCATGGTAGATAGCCACTAACGTGGCTCATTTTTCAGCCTGGATTGGGAGTTTATGTGCCATTGTACTTATTGGTTGCTTGCTGAACATTGATTTTTGTTCTACTCATGGCTTATAATCATTCTGAAAATGGTAGACTATCTGTAGTATTATTTATTATACTGTGCATTATTGCTTAGCATGGTAACTTGAAAATTAAAGAGTTAATTTAACAGTCATTATTCCCAGGGCTTGAGAGGTTGCTCAGTGGTTAAGAGCACATCCTGCTTCTGCAGAGGACTTGGATTTAGTGCCCAGCACCCACATCTATTGCCTCACAAATGCCTCTGACATCCTCTAACTGGCTTGGCCACCTATGTGCTCATGGTACACATAAACGCTGTAGGCACACACATACATACACTTAATTAATACCTTTATAATTTAAGCATTTTCTTTATATAGTCATTGTTTTGTTATTTGTGTTTCTGACTTAGGAACCGTCTTATCGTATACTGTAGTCTTTTATAATTGATGGTGTCACAGTTTTAAATGTAGCACATTGAATAGCTTTGTTTAATTTTAATTTTATCTCATAACTTTACCATGTCAATAATACTGTACCAATTAATGGAACCCACGTCTTCTCTGAGATCAGTAAATGCTCTGAATTCCTGAGGCGTCTCCTCAGCCTGTGTCATCAGTGCCCAGAGCTGTGTTCAGAACTCTGGCCAGTAGGCATTCTTTAACCAAGCGCTTCCCCTTCCTGATGCTTTCTGTATCACTGCTGACTCTGGACTTTGTTCCCATCCCATTACTGTCATTTTCCTCTGATGCTTGCATGGTTCCAAATGTGACCCTCAGTGTTGAGTTTCCCGTGTCTTCTAGGCTTATCCCCATTAACTGTGAGCATAGGCATAGTACTTTCTGATACAACAGGGTGACCCAGGCTTGCACTGTCCTTTGGACCTGGAGTCAGTTTTTGAAGATGTACTAAATACTCATTTCCCTTTCAAATAGTCTTCCTGAAATAGGCATGGTTCTGTTTGTTCTGTTAGTGCTTTGCAAGCGTGCCCTTAGGCAGCTAGATGAATTTTCTTCTTAGTGGTTTGTCACCATTTTGGGACAGTGACGGTGCTGTTCCTTCAGTAATGCAGGAGTGCACACAGGCTCCCGCACAGTCTGGGTCAGAGCTCTACCAACAGACTCTTCCCCAGTCCATTTTTCTTTAAACATCTCTTTGGGGACAGGGTTTCACTAAGTTACTAAGTTGTCCATGTAGTCGTACCTTACTATGATAGCTCAGGCAGACTAGAACCTTGAACCCTCCTGCCTCAGCCTCTCATTCCTCTCCACAGTCGGTTGACATTTCTAGAATAACTGTTGTACAGTTTGAATTAGCTTTTATTTATTTGAAATACAGGCTGTGGATGCCAAAAGAGGAAAAGCAACTGGACGTAAAGACTGGTCGCGTACGTCGGAAAGCCATTTTTGAGGACACGGAAGATGAGTCTGGAGATGAAGAGAGTGAGGATGATGAAGAAATGTGTGAAGGTGACCGAATGGAAAATGGCTCTAGTGACGATGAAGCTGAAGGGGAAGAGGACGGGGCTGAAACCACCGACTGTAAATACATGTCTGCTAGGGGAAGCAAAAGGCCAAAACTCGAGGAGCAGGAAGAAGACAGCGATGCGGACTTGCCAGCGTTTGCTGATAGCGATGACAATCTCGAGAGGAGCTCTGGGGAAGAGGAGGCAGCAGAGGAAGCGGACGAAAGCAGTGACGATGAAGACTCTTCTGCAGGAGACAGAGACGATGGGGATTCCAAATCTGTTGGAGGAGACAGTGGGGCAAGACTGTCAGCATCTCATCAGTGGAGGGACCGTCTGGATGGAGAGAAGCCTTCCCTAGTGACAAAAGCAGCCCTCACCACTTCTGACTCTGGCCACTGTACAGCTGAAGAGGCTTGTCCATCTGAAGATGAGTCTGAAGCCTCCGAGCTGAGTTCAGAGGAAGAAGACTCAGAATGCAGAGGCATTGTTAGGGGAAAGCCTGCAAGTCGTCATGGGGGCAGTGGGCAGAAACTCGAGGCAGAGAACCTGGTTGATGAGACCAGTGACATTGAAAACTTACTCGGAGAGGAAGAGGATCACAAGGAAGAGAACAGCAGCTCTGTAGAAACGTCAGGTAAATGCTCCACAGAGCGCCCCACATCCTTACACCATTGTCACTTGTAGGATGCTCACATTTTCAGTCTGCTCTTTGGGTTGTTAACCACCTGAATATGTCATGAATGTGTTTTAGAATGAGTGACCCCGGTCAGTGAGCAAGTGTAACTGGGTGTTGGTCTTTCAGGTGCCCTCAAGTGGAAGGAAGGCCTTTCCAGGAAGGCAGCAGAGGCCTTTCTGAGGCAGCAACAAGCAGCTCCAAATCTTCGAAAGCTGGTTTATGGGACAGGTAAGAACTCTGCCCAGAGCTCATAATGTTTTAAGTCTTCGATTATTTTCTGAAAAGGAAATGAGGTCATTGATACAAAGATTGGGATAATACTTTTGACATCTGTTATTTCTAGCTATCAGCTTCTGTATATTTACCAGACATTTAAAAACAGATTTCTTTTTTTTTTTTTTTTTTTTTTTTTTTT
>JABTXL010012322.1:1802074-1830735 GCA_025134845.1 Neodon shergylaensis | reverse complement strand
CGAGTGCTGGGATTAAAGGCGTGCGCCACCATCGCCCGGCTTTAAAAACAGATTTTAAATTGTGTGTGTGTGTGTGTACACATTTATGGTATGGGAGAGTACTGGTGCCAAGGATATGAGAGAAGGTTAGAGGACAATGTGTGGAGTTGGTTTTCTCTTTCTACTTTTATGGGTTTCCAGGATCTAACTCAGGTCACCAGACTTGCATGCCAAGCATCCTCCCCTACTGAGCCTTTTGCTGGCTTTGGCAGATGTTTATAATCATGTCACAAGGACCATAAATTGGTCTTATGCTGTTCAATTGGCATGAAAGTTTTAATGAGAATATTGTCCATTATATCATCTTATAAAGTCCTTCATGGGATTTATTTTGTTAAATTTAATGTTAGGAACATATTTCTGCCTATGAAAGTTGAGCCCCCCCCCCCTTGTAAGAATGAGAACTCTGCATTTTCTTTGCCTGTATTCACTAATTTTTATAGTTTAATTATTAAACTTGTTTATCAGTTCTCTTTGGGAAAAAGTACAGAAATACGTTGCCCCTGTGATAAGAAAATTGGAGAGGGATCTGAACTGATTTTCATGTAGATTTTGTCTGCAGACGTTTAGTGACAGTAAGTTCTAAGGGAGCTCTGCATATTCTTTTAAATGTCTTCCCTTCCCCAACCTCCAGTATTTCACTCCCCAGTTCTCTTGCTGCTGCTTTGCAAGAGGATAAGTCTTCCAGACACATTAAGGGGAAGTTCTTTGGCCTTTTGACTTTTTGTGGGTGAGTGGGCCAGGACACAACATGTCTGTAATGAGCAGGGACTATAGTTCCTTGAATTCTAAGGTATTAACTAGTTCAGGGCAATGAGTCCTAGGATTGAAGTTTTTATTTTCACCTTTCCTTTATGGTGATCTCTTTAGTGACAGAGGATAACGAAGACGACGATGGAGACACCATAGAGGAGCTTGGAGGGCTGTTCCGTGTCAGCCAGCCGGATCGCGGGTGTAAGCACAAGGCTGACTCTCTGGACTGCTCTCGGTTCCTTGTGGAGGCGCCTCACGATTGGGATTTAGAGGAGGTACTGCTGAGCAGCTGCTGCTGTGAACAGACAAAGGCTGAGTCAGTGCTGCACATCTGTCCCTGGCCTCTTGGTCTCTAACAGATTGTTTCCCCACATCCATGTTTCTGTCACACAAGCAGGAGCAGGTTCTGAATTTAGTTGAACTCCGTACTTGTGTTGTGAACAGGAAAGGAAATGTTCCGCTACTGGTGTGAAAGCATTGCTGCCTTTTGGGGTTCCCCCCTCCTCTTGTTTTAACTTTCATCCTTTATCCATTTCTTTCAAGTTTCAAACTTAAACAGAGTACAGATTTTTAAAGTATTCCCTTAAAATATTCTGACCTTGTTTGTTATCTGTTGTCATGTTTCGATGCTTATCTCTAATTTCATTAGTTTGGGTCTCCTTTTTCTTTCCTTTGGTTAGTTGGGTCACGAATCTGTTGTCCTTGCTTTTCTCAGTGGACCAGCCTTAGAGTCATTGATTCTTTGTGTTGTTTTCTTTGTTTCCATTTCATTAATTGCTGCTTTGATTTTTCTTATTTCTTGCCTGTCATCTGCTGGGTTTGGGTTTGGTTTGTTTTTTTCTTGAGTTGCATCATTAAACCATTTTCTGACCTTATGGATGCCCAAGGTTCTAAACTTCTCTCCTAGAACTGCTTTTTCTGTGTTCCAGAGGTGTTGTGTTGTTTTCATAGTCATTTAGTTCCATGAATATCTTTGTTTCTTTTTTGACCTATCCATTATTCAGTAATAAGATGTTTAAGCTCCATGAATTTAGAGTTTATGTATTTTCTGGAGTTTTTTTTGCTATCAACTTTTATTGTGTAATATTGGATAGAATACATGGAGTTGTATTTGTTAAGGTTTGTTTTGTGACCAAGTATGTGGCCTGTTTTAGAAGCTTCCATGTGCTGCTGAAGGGCTTCCCTTTATATGTGACTTGTGTTTTTTCCGGCAGCTTCCAGGATTTTTTATTTGTTCTGTATCTTTAGTGTTTTTGCTATGATATGCTGTGGGGTGTTTCTTTTCTGGCTTTGTTTGGCGTTCTGTGTGCTTCCTATGTCTGTATGGGTGTGTCCTTCCTTAATTTGGGGGACGTTTGCTTCTGTGATCTTGTTGAAGATCTGGAATTCTTCTGCCTCAGTTATGCCTATAATTAGAAGATTTGGTCTTTTGATAGTGTCCCACATTTCCTGAATGTTCCTTTCCTGTGCTTCAATATTATTTCATTTTCTTTGCTTCTTTCATCCAGATTTTCTTTATCTTCGAGTCCTGATGTTCTGTCTTCTGCTTGATTCATTCACTTGCCAGACTTTCCCTGCAGTTTTCTAATCAGGATATTGAGGTTTTTTAAATTCCATCTTCATTTCAACATGTGTTCACTTCAGTGTTTATTGAATTCGGCTTTCAGATTGTGAATTATCTTCATCATTTTATCATGTATTTGTATTTTCTTGGACATCACTCGGGTGTTTCTCGTTCTCCTCGTGGAGTGTAATGAAGTATTTGATGATGCCTTTAAATTTCTTGACTTTTTTGATAAAGTTTATGGCTTGTGCTTTTAAATTATGTCCTGGGGTTCACCTAGGTAGTTTTCAATAGAGAACACTTCAGTAAGACTACTGGGTTTGATGGGAAATATGCTGTCATGGCCATTCATGTTATTTTTGCTGGCTGTGGGGATTTGACCTGGGCATGTGGACTTCTTTCTTTGGTTGTATGTCTGAAAGTGAAAATCTGACCTTCCATGGGTTGGGCCAGTGCAGATGTATGGCCTGAGTCAAGTCCTACAAAACTAGTGGGTGAGCTGTGTAGTGAGACCACAGAAAGATGTGGTCTAGGGCTAGGCCTGTGGGTGCAGCAAGCAGATGGAAAGATGGGAGAGGAAAGGAGTGTCTCACCAGTCAAAAATGGCTCTTGAAGAAAGCAGGTTCAAAGGCCATGGATCTGGAGCTAGGCTTGTGGGTGTGGATATGGTAACTGGTTTTTGTTGTTTTGCCTTTTTTTTTTTTTTGAAGGGGGAATGAATACAGGGGGGTGGGAGAGGAAGGAAGTGACTTACTCAGCAGAGGTGTCGCAGTAACAAAGAGGGTGTGTGGATGTTGGTCTAGAACTGGCCTTTGTATTTGCAGGTAATGACAGGAGAGCGTTGTAGTGGTGTCTTAACTAGGATTTCTATTGCTGGGGTAAAACATGTGATCAAAAACAGCTTGGGAGGAAGGGTTTATTTCTCCAAGTTCACAGTTCATCATATCCAGAGAGTCAGGGCAAGAACTCAAGGCAGGAACATGGAAGTAGGAACTGATGAAGAGACTGAAGAGGAGTTTTGCCTGGTGACTTGCTCCCCATGGCTTGCTCAAGCATTTCTTATAGCACCCAAGACCACCAGCCCAGGGGTGGCACTGCCCACAGTGAGCTGGGCCCTCCCGTATCAATTATCAATCCAAAAAATGTAATACTGGCTTATGGGCATTTTCTTGATTGACGCTCCCTCTTCCCAAATGACTTGTGTCAAGCAGACATAGAGCTAACTAGTCTGCACAGATGGCAAAGGGAAGAACAGACTTACTAGGTGATGTGGTTCAGGTGAAGATGGTTCAGGTCTAGACCTAGGCTTGTTCTTTTTGCACATGGCTGCTTGTTGGCAGAAGAGTGGGGAAGGGGAAGAAGTCATTTTCCCAGGAAAAGTGGCTAGGGAACCTGATATAATATTTATTTTTTGATAATTTTCTGTATGTACACAATGTATTTTGATCATATTCACCCTGCACTGTCTCTCCTCAATTTCATGTTCTTTATCTATTTATATCTTTACATTCCTTCTAGAGAATTAGTCCTTGGTTGAATCTGAGGGAACAAAATTAGAAAAATCATGTAATTGCTTATCTTGTTAATCTCAGTGTTATATACAAAACTGTATCAGGACAATATGTTAGTTACTGGCGATAAGATTAGAGAAAGTAAGATTTTCCCTCATAGTATCCTGTAGTAAAAGGGAGCAGCGGGCTGTGTTCCCGGCACCTGGCCGCTTAACTCCCGAAATAATCACACGGAGATCTGTATTAATTAAATTGCTCCCTGGCCCATTATTTCTAGCCTCATATTAGCTAACTCTCACATATTGATCTAACCCATTTCTAATTATCTGTATTGCCACTTGACTGTGGCTTACCAGCATGAGTCTAACCAGTGTCCATCTCGGCGAGGAGAGCCATGGCGTCTGCCACACTGCCTTCTTCCTCCCAGAATTCTGTTCTGTCTACTCCACCCACCTAAGGGCTGGCCTATCAAAAGGCCAAGGCAGCTTCTTTATTTAACCAATGAAAGTAACACATAGACAGAAGACCCTCCTACACCAGTATCCATTGTTTTAAAAAGCAGTTGTGCAATTTTTCATTCCCACCAGCGTTATTTGTGGGTTCTAGTTTATTTACATCTTTAAGAGTTATTTTTGGGCCGGGCGGTGGTGGCGCACGCCTTTAATCCCAGCACTCGGGAGGCAGAGGCAGGCGGATCTCTGTGAGTTCGAGACCAGCCTGGTCTACAAGAGCTAGTTCCAGGACAGGCTCCAAAACCAGAGAAACCCTGTCTCGAAAAACCAAAAAAAAAAAAAAAAAAAAAGAGTTATTTTTGTCCTTTTTTTTTGTTTTAGTCACATTAGAAGGTGTGAAATGTGCCACGTCATGGTATTGATTTGCATTTCTTAGATAGTTAATTCTGTCAAAGAATCATTTCAGGTGATTGCTGTTTATTTATCTTTTATACCTGTTCATACTGTTCACCTGTTTTGAAGATTTGCACGTTTAGTTATGAGTTGTTTATGTTTTCTGAGAATATGCCCCTTATCAGCTTGTATATTCTGGGTACATGTCCCTTCTATACATAAGTTGCATATATTTTTCTGTTACTCTGTAGGAATTATCTCACACACTTATGTGAAATGAATGTATCCACAAAAGTATGTATTTCCTTTCTTATTAATTTTTGAGACAGTCTCTGTGTATTCTAAGCTGACCAAGAGCTCACTGTATGGTTTAGACTGAGCTTGAATATTCTGCCTCAACAACCCTGGTGCTGGGATGCTAGGTATGTACTAGGATTACAGGGCCATTTTGAAGTGTCCTGAGAAATATTTAGAGGCAATTGTTGTCTGGTCTTCATTTCTCAAAAATAGTTTTGTGTAAGTCAACTAAGGCTGGTTTTTCTGTGTAAGGTTATGAACAGTATCAGAGATTGCTTTGTGACGGGGAAGTGGGAAGATGAGAAAGATGCCGCCAAGATCTTAGCAGCAGATGGTAAGTAAGGGCTGCATATTTCCTTTGTATGTTTGAGCGTGCACACACCTCTGAAGCAGCAACAGCCACCGTAGGTGTTGTTTCTCAGGTGGTGTTCCTTCCTCAGGCACTGCTGGCCCATTTGTTTGTTTATCTTTAGTCCTAATCTCTTATTTCCCTGAACTCACTAAGTATGTTAGGCTGGCTGCCCAGCAAGACCCAGGGATCCGCCTCTCTAACTGGGTTTGCGAGTTCTGGGGAGAGAACTTAGGTCTTTGAACTTGCAAGTACAAGGGCTTTACCAGCAGCCATTTTTACCTTCATGTTTTCTTTAATGCTATTGTCAGGTTGAAGTTTAGTCTGTCGTGAGTGCTATGGGGAACTGACAGATAAGACCCCCACATTTGCTCTATGGGGACTTTAAAGGAAAGTGGGAAACCTCCTACAGGTTTTGTTATAAATAAATGTGTTTATGTGGGTGGGGGTTGTCCTCAACATGTTTGTTTTAGTGAATGTAATAGTCATGGAAATTTTGAAGTAAAAGGTACATACCAATAGCAGAAAGTTTTAGAAAGGACATATAATACTAAAAGTCTGCTGTACATAAAAGATCCGTTAACATTTTGAGATCTCTCCTCCTACTCATAATGGAAAAGGCCTGGAATACATCCTCAGTAATAGAGTTCTCATCTAACATACAGAGGCCTTGAGTTCATTCCCAGTATCCCACCACACACACACAGAGAGAGAGAGAGAGAGAGAGAGAGAGAGAGAGAGAGAGCGCGCGCAAGCGCATGACTTTCAGATAACTCTTGGATCACCTTTTGTAGTCCACAGTTACCATTTTTATTCTGAAGGTCATTTTGTTCGAGTGTCCATAAGCAGGGTACCTTAGCATCTGTTTTATTGCTTTCATTCAGCTTTGAGTATTATATATGAATTTTGGGTTGGGGTTTAGATTTTATTTAGAAATTTTTATAAATGTATTCTTAGTTTTCCTTGTATAAATATTTTGCCTGCGTGTATGTGCACCATGTGTGTGCCGGGTGCCCCTGAAGGCCAGAAGGGGGTGTCAGGTGTGCTGGACCCAGTGTTACAGAAAGCTTTTGTGAAAGAAAGCAGTGTCTGCTGATGTTCCTTTTGTGCCCCCGGTGACATCATAAAACTCGTACATGGCTAGCATGTGTGAGGAGACAGAAGACAGCCTGCAGGAGCTGGGGTCCTGGGGACTGGTCTTAGGTCTTCAGGCTTGGCAGTGGGCCCCTCTGCTTACTGGGCTGTGTCACTAGCCCTGTTATGTTTTATTGATTTTTTTTTTTAGTGTGTAAATTTCCAACACAGTTCTGGTTATATACTTAAATTGTTTTTATTATAAATAAGAGCTTTCTATCTGTTATGTGAATATATCTTAATAACAGTAAATGTCAACCTCCCAAAGGCATTCTTAACTTGTGTATTTTAAAGAGAAAGCCTGTAACAGAACCCAGAGCTCTACAGTGAGCAAATAGATGAATTAATGAACTCTTCCTATGAGCTCCACGTTGTTTTGAGCTCCAGTTTTGTTCCAGGTTCTGTACTTACATCGTCTTAGCTTTCCCCAGGCACAGTGCCCTCTGTTGTCTTCTCTGAGACACTTCACATGGCTGCTATCAGGCTGTCTCTTCACTTATTCTTTGAAATGTTTTGGAGCTGACCTTCATGGCTGCACTTATGTCTCTTATACAGTGTCTGTTACTTTGACGTGAGAGATAGTCCTTCACTAAGTGAGGTTTAAGTCTCGGATCTGTTTACTTTTCCTAAGCATGTAAGGCCATGTAAGTTTAGGACTCATGTATAGTGATGGAAACACCAGAGATGAGGTTTGGATTGCAGAGCACAGGCTTGGCCAGGCTGGGCAGTGCTAGTGTCACAGACAGACATGGAAATGTTCTTTTTCAGAGGAGCTCTATGGGGACTTCGAAGACCTAGAAACAGGGGACGTGCACAAGGGAAAACCAGGTCTGGATACTCAGGTATGGCTTTGATGTAGCTCTGCCAGCTTGATCCGGTCAGTATGTCTTATGGGGTCTGCTTTGGGCAATGTAGATCTTGACTTCCCTGTCAAATGGATAGATAGCTTCCTAGAGAGTGGCAACAGATGATCAGACAGTTCATTTGTACAGCGTATGGATGCAGCCCACTGTCCAGCCCTCCTCCTTGCTGTAGTCATCTGTCAAGTTCATGCTTTTTATTTGTCTTTCTTTTGCCAACATTCAATGATAAAAGCACAATTAAAAAAAAAGTTCCTTGTTCTTCCGGATAGTAGTTTGAACAGTGTCTTGGAGCATCTAGCTGGGAGACACTTCTCTCATGCAATTTGCCACACCCAGATCAGCGCCAAAGTCTGTTTGGTCATGATAGTCATATCAAAGAATTTGTAAGCTCAAACACTATAAAAATTTCCTTTGTTTGTTTAAAGAAAGTTCTCCCTAAGCTTCTCAGTACTTTTTAATCTGGAAATTTAAGAGTGAAGATACAGAAGAAGACATTAAGGAAGAAAATGACCCAGATGAGGAGGAAAGTGCCAAGAAAAAGCACCTGAATAAGAAGAGGAAGTTGAAGGAGCTGTTTGATGCGGAGTACGATGGGGGAGAAAGCACATATTTCGATGATCTTAAGGGTGAAATGCAGAGACAAGCCCAGGTAAGAAAGCAGGGAGTCCTTGACCGCCTGCCGAGGCAGCGCCACCTACTGGCCTGCTCCTCGTTTTCCTTTGACTTTGAGCCCAGGTTGGAATTGTGTGATGGGATTCTTCAGACCTTGATTGCCTTCTCTTCTCATCAGCACCACCTTGTACCAAGCCCCACATACTTGGCAAGCAGTGATGACTGAGACATGGTCCCTGCTTCCAAGGAACTCATGCCATTAAGGCAGGATAGAAAAGTTAAGGGAACGTGAGAAGAGAGGTACTTATTCTGGGATCTAGTTTATATTTTGTATGAGAGTCAAGAAACACCAACACAGTTGAAAAATCAGAACCGCCTACAAAGATAACACTTCAAGAATGTTAAAAATCCTCAAACTATAATTTTTTTCAGGCCAAATTGTTTGTGGCCTTGGATTTAAACATGTTAGCACTCCTCTCTGAACTCATTTCTAAATCTAAGCAGTGCATCACATAAAAACCACCTAAAATTTCATTTACAAAGGAAAATTGTTTTTCTGTGTATGTGTGTGTGAATGCACGCCTCTGAGCATATGTGTAGCTGAAAGAGGACATCTGCCATGCTCCGTTGCTGTCTACTGTCGTCCTTTGAGACAGATCTCCTCCTGAACCCTGCCGGAGCACTGCTGGTAGACCCCAAGCCTCCCATTTCCACCTACCACAGAGCTGAGGTTGTAGGCATGCATAGCCATGCCTACTTTTTTTTATGTGTGTTCTGGGGGTCCAAACTAGGTCCTCATGCCTGCGCATAACAAGCACTCTTACTCACTGAGCCATCTCCCCAGCCCACTAAAGAAGGCACTTTAAGATGAGTAAGTAAACCAGCTTGTATATATTTCACTTAAATAAACTTTAGTTTTTAAGCTTGATACCTTGTAAATTACATACTTTAAAAAATATATAGCTTACAACGATGCAGAAAGTTACCTCATTATAAGGACAGCTAAGGAAGAGTCACTCTCAAGAAGTCCACACCCTGACTTGTAGCTGCACACTGCCTGTCTCTCTTATTACCTGGCAAGCTGTAACAGCCTCTCTCCAATTGCCCTGAAGTTCCTAAGGGTCTGGTTTACCTGAGTGGAGGTCCCTAAAGGCTGCTGGTAGTGGTGCTGACTGCATCTCTTGGCACTGACATATTGATGTACGGTATAAGCCTAGGTTCAAATTCTGATCACTTAATGCTTTGAACAAGTAGCTGAATGGTTTGTTTGACTTATGTGCACAAAGTTCTTTCTGGGGGAGTTTTGATACATCTTGGTTGTTCAGATGGGTATTACATGTCAAGGCGGATGCAGATGGGAGAGAGGAGTGCAGTGCATGCAGAAGGAGAAGTGGGGGCGCTCCTGCTTACAGCCGTGGTGGGCGGTGATTTCACCAGAAGCAGACACAAAGGACACAAAGCTGTGCACAGTTGATGGAGTGTTTGAGTCACACTTTGTTGGTGGAAGCACTGAGAATTCCTTTGAACTTGAAAATGTGGTTGGCAAGCTTTGCTCGTCTAGACCTTCATCTAGTCAGAGAAAGTGTCTCTGCCGCTCACTTTAGCACATCCTAGGATTGGAAGGGTAGAGACTCCAGTGTGAAGAAGTGTCTCCTGGTAGTCATAAATGAGTGGTTTCCAGTCTGTATTGACTTTTTACAGGAGTGACTAAACAATACAGAGATAATCTTTGTAGTCTCTAGTTCAAGCCATTTGCAATTTAAAATTTTTTTGTTTTTCAAGTTTACTAAGAATATAGCGTTCTGCCTGCATGTGTGCCTGCAGGCCAGATGAGATCACCAGATCTCATTACAGATGGTTGTGAGCCACCATGTGATTTCTGGGAACTGGACTCAGGACCTCTGGAAGAGCAGCCAGTGTTCTTACCCACTGAGCCATCTCTCTAGCCCCAGAATTTAAAACCTTGTGGGCAGTTATACAGAACTTTATGTTTTCCTGAGTGATGTGGGGCTTAGGGAAGGTTTTAGGCAGAAAAAGACAGTCATGATCTCTCTCTTTTGAAGGGATTCAGGGATTAAGGTAGTTCAGTTTGGGTGGAGATGGCAGTGTAGGTGAGGTCTAGATGTAATTTTTTCCAAAGGATGGATCGGTAGGTTTTCTGGTGGGACTATATGTTGGAGTAGAGAGTGAGTGGAAGCTCACCTTGAAATTCCTGAAAAGGTCAGTTTTCACGGTAAGGTAGAAAGCCTCTAGGTAGTGTAGCTTTGATACTGGTTAGGTTAGTGATAATGCTCACACAAACAGTGTTAAGTTCAATCAGGGCCTTGACGCGCAGGACTCAAGCTCCTTCAAGCCATAAGGTAGCTAGGGAAATTAGCACAGAGAGGGAGAACAGTTGAGTAGGCTGAAGAGTGGCCAAGAGACGGAGATTTCAAAGAGCAGGTGTGCCAGAAGCCAACAGTATATACAGAATATACTTCAGTTCTTATTGCTAGGGGCGGAACAGCCACTGGATAAGGCATGGCAGAGGTCTGTGGTGACTGGCAAATGCTTTCAAACAATGGTAGGTGAAGGCGGCTACAAGACAAGCAGCTGCTGGTCTGGAGACTGACTCAGAGGAAACATGGAATTTTGTTCAAAGTGAAGCAGAGAAATGGAGCAATAGCTGGTGAAGAAAGAGGACTCAAAGGATTTTGAAAAAATGAGAAAAAGTAATAGAAGGAAGATCTTTTGGGAACTGAAAGTTTGCCCTTGAATAGAGATGTGATTTAATAGTCTGTAGACTGTTGCCTTCTGTGCTGCTGGGTCACAGACACCTGCCAATACAAGTGCAGTGTGCAACCTTAATAATCCATGCACTCAGAAGACTGAGGCTAGCCTGGATTACACAGATCTTGTTTCCAAAAAAAAAAATTATTTTGCCAAGTTGTTATTTGTCCTTAACCCACAGTGCAGAGTCATAATAAAAGCCTGTGTGGGTACAAACACCAGAACACAGCTGCCTGGAAGCAGAAACAGCTAGAATGAGGATAAGGGAGAATGGATTGGCTGTCCTAAGACTGAGGGATGAGCAAAGTTATATAAAACGATTGACAGAGAGCCGGGAGAGTTAGAGTATAGCCCAGCACCATTTGCTGAGCACCATTCAGAGATCCTTTTGGACTTAGTGTCTGTGACTTGGAGCAACAGAAAATACAGTTGGAAAATGTCTTAAAGTTGTAAATATCTTAGAGTTGAAGGGGATATGGCTTTTTATTACAGTAAAAACCTAAATTGTTGTGTCCATAATTCCTTTGTATTTTTAAAAGGTTAATCTTAATGTTGACTAAGAATACTGGTGGTGTGGGTTCATTGTGCTTCTGTTCTGGTCCCTTTTCTCATCTGTAGCTTAACCATGCTGAATTTGAAGACCAAGAAGATGAAACCAGAGTTCAGTATGAGGGTTTTCGACCTGGAATGTATGTTCGAATTGAGATTGAAAACATCCCCTGTGAATTCGTGCAGAACTTCGACCCACACTACCCAATTATTCTGGGTGGTTTGGGCAATAGTGAGGGCACTGTGGGATATGTGCAGGTAGGTGCTTTTTGCTGCAGGCTTGGAGACAGGTTATTTGGATGTACACTGTTTTATTGAATGTTTATGTCTCTAGATGCGCCTCAAGAAACATCGCTGGTATAAGAAAATCCTCAAGTCTCGAGATCCAATTATTTTTTCTGTAGGATGGAGGAGGTTTCAGACAATCCCACTGTACTATATTGAAGACCACAATGGCAGACAGAGGCTTCTAAAATACACCCCACAGCACATGCATTGCGGAGCAACTTTCTGGGGTAAATTGTGATTATAATAATATAAGATCAGTTTTTGCCATTTGGGGTTATATCGCTGTATGTTCTCTGCTTGTCACAAAAGCCCAACTTCAAAGATTTGTTTATTTGAGAAAAGAGGTTGGAGTAAAATGTGTGGTCTATTATATTTTCTTTTCTGTTTTCTTTAAGGTCCTATCACCCCACAAGGAACTGGATTTTTGGCAATACAGTCTGTCAGTGGTGCAATGGTAAGTATCAGAGATGCATTCTTTATCATTCAGTCAAATGAACTAGAGACTATGAACTGAATTCATGAAACTAAGTTGAAAATCAACCACTTTTGATATGTTTCTCCTTGCCCTGCGTCTTCCTCAGCCTTTGTCCTCCCTCCCTCTTTCTCCTTCCTTTCTTATTTCTCTCCCTTCCTCCTTCCCTCCCGTCCCTCTCTTACTCCCTCCCTCCCTGCTTTTCTTTCTAAGAAGGTCTTGATATGTAGCCCAGACTGGCCTAGAACTCACAAACCTCAGCCATCTGAATGTCGGAATTCCTGGTGTGAATCGCCCTGCCTGACTTTCCTAAGTAGAGTGTGGGAGTCATGAGAGAGGGAGAATCATAATGGCACTGACGTCACTGTATATTTTAGTGCCTTGTTTGGGCTTACTTAAAAAGTCTGTAATCGTGTTCACTAGATACTAATTATTACAGCACGTTTTATGAATCCATTGTAACCCTTTAGGCATGGTGCTGTCCCTTAGTGATGTGGAACAAACTGTGTTCACAGTTGTCTTTGACTGGGCAGAAAACAAGCTTCATTTATTGGCTCTACATAACATATGAGAAAAAAGAGTAATAAATAGGTCCAAAATCTCATTTTTAAATGTTGCAACTGAATTTGCCTTTTCCTTTTCTGAGTTGATTGTTGTTGTGAAACTGTTACTATGAAATCACTCTCAGGAGCATATTCAAGTTAGCAGCAGTGACTTAGCATCCTTAAAATCCTGGTTTACAGCCAGGGAGGTGGAGGCAGCATTCTAGGACATCCTGTGCCACAGAGTTGGTGAGCCCAGGCGCATTAGACTGTTTCTACAGCAAACAAAACTATAAGTACCTACTAAGAAAACAAATGAAATTCTGTCTTTGTAGCTGTTTATGTGAATGAAAATTTGGTATTATTACATCAGATAATTGTAATTTTTCTTTTTATATTATTTTCAAATTTTTGTTGTTCTTTTTAGCCTGACTTTCGGATTGCTGCGACTGGAGTTGTCCTTGACCTGGATAAATCCATAAAAATTGTGAAGAAATTAAAGCTAACTGGTTTTCCTTTTAAAATATTCAAGAATACTTCATTTATTAAGGTCTGTATATCCATATATTCCTCAAGTTATATATTGTTAAAGAAAGAGTAGATTGTTCTTTTATTACCTAGAATATTTAGAGCTAGCAGTATTTCCAATGTGGTTTTTCTTCTCAGGTTTTGAGATAATTTTATGTTTGTAATGGGCTGTCTTTGGGCTAGAAACTGAAGTCTAGCTACAAGTTCATCTGGGTCCTACACATCATCCACAAGCATGAAGGACGTTAGACAGCGTCTAGATGTGCATTTGTTTTGACTAGGACTCATGAGTGGGGTTAGATAGCAGATTTTCCTGTACTTTAAAGTGCAAGTTTAGAGTTTTTAGGAAAGTATTTGAAATCTTGACTTTTGATATATTTTTTTTTATTGATTTGTACTGCACTTAAAGTCAGAAATACTTAGTAACTATAGCTGCGAGACTATCCAGAACCAACACAGACTCATCCATTGGGTTTTATTACTTTAAAGCTGCGTTAGTGAGGGGAAAGAAAATAGTACATTTGTCTGATTGTTGAGTAGAAAGTACAAAGCAGTTTGCAGCAAACGGCGAGATTTCAGCAGACTGTGCACTTAGCTTCACAGGGTCAGAGAGGGCAGGTGGGAAGTTTCATTCGGAATAAGATCGTAAGGGCAGGCGGTGAGCTCAGTGCTTGTACAGAGGGAGGTACAGTGGTAGAGTGCCTGTGAAGCCTGCACAGATGAGGATGCCAAGGCTGTCTAGGCCACTTCACACCCATAAATACCTCTTTGCTCTTGTAGAGTTTATTTCCGTGAAAATAAAGTTGAGTAGCATACTTTTTGATGTTAGTAATTTCACGTTTAGTGAATTGATTTTTGTTTTTTAACCAGTGATATAAATGGTAATGTATGTATGTGAATGTTTTTATTTTGTTGCATTTAGGGAATGTTTAACTCTGCCTTGGAAGTAGCCAAATTTGAAGGTGCGGTCATTCGAACTGTCAGTGGAATAAGGGGACAAATCAAGAAAGCGCTCCGGGCTCCAGAAGGGG
The DNA here is from genome assembly GCA_025134845.1 of Neodon shergylaensis. Taxonomy (NCBI): domain Eukaryota; kingdom Metazoa; phylum Chordata; class Mammalia; order Rodentia; family Cricetidae; genus Neodon; species Neodon shergylaensis. Next base: position 1,816,589 of record JABTXL010012322.1, on the reverse strand, counting down.
CATTCAGGGCCAGCTTTGAGGACAAGTTGTTAATGAGTGGTAAGACTCCTTTGTGGTGTGCTGAGGACACTGTGCTGTTTGTTACTGGTTTGTTACTGACTCTCACTGGTATTGATTAGAAGGAGTTTTGATCTCCAGGCCTGTCAGCTCCAGCCCTGTCCAGTTGAAGTATCCACACTGTGTTTGTACTTGCTGGGCTCACACCCACAGCCTTGTGGTAGTTAGCAGGAGTTTAATTGGCTAAGTTCTTTTTCCAATACTGTTTAACCAGGTAGAGATGTTGGAGCGAGCTGGGGTGTGCACATGTATGTGTATCACTCGAGATGGATACAAACCTTTGGAAACTTCTTCTAGATATTGTTTTCATGCGGACTTGGTATCCTGTCTCCATCCCGGCCTTCTATAACCCTGTAACATCTTTGCTGAAACCCGTGGGTGAGAAAGACACTTGGTCAGGGATGCGGACAACATATCAGCTGAGGCTTGCCCATGGCATCAAACTGAAGCCAAACAAGGACTCACTCTATAAGGTAAGGAAGGGCCTGTGTGTCTGTGTTCTAGCAACATCACTCAGGGGCTTTATTCGTACTGTTTTAGTTCTTATGGCACCAGAGATCAAACCAAATACCAACCCTGTAATGTCCTATTTATATGACTTGTATTTTCAATTATGAAGTCAGGTGCTGAATCTGATTTGAACAATTATATATTTGTTTGCTGTTTTGGGGGAAGAACACAGAAAAATGGTGCCAGTGGTTTTCTCAGAATTGGAAATGAGATTAAAATATTTTGTAAAATTGTAATGTTCTATTTGAGAATTACCAATGACATTGTGAGATGCATGTGGATTTGGTAAGGTGCTTACTTACCGTGGGTGAAGCAGATAAACATTTTACCATTTCATCCCCTTGCTCAGATACTTTACAAAAATCCCAAACATGAAACACTTATATGAACCATGGTTCTTGTATGTACCAGATCTCTTCAGCTCTGGGCATTGTCACACTGGTCCTGCATTTCTGTCATTTTGTATCTTCTCACCCCTGTCTCCCTGTTCTCATCACTCATTTTGTTTCCTTAGGAGAAATGCTTGCTCAGGTGTTTTGCCCATTGTTTTAGACAGGTTGTTTTGGAGGAGCTTCTGGGGGCTGGGGGGCGGGGCCTTCACCCGTTGACACTATTATGATTGTTAGACTGAACTGGTTCCTAGCCCTGCTTATTTGTTTCGTGTGATTTGCTTGTGAGAGCCCTTTTTAAGCCCTGTCCTAACCCCTTTCAGGTAGGCAGCTCACAAATATTCTTTTCCTGTTTAGCGTTTGCTTTTACATTTTGTAGATTGTTCTGTGGTGCGGTGCAGAAGCTTTTTACTTTGATGTCATTTCCCTTTGGGGTTTTGTTTCTTTCTGGTGTGACACCCAGAAAAAATATAGGCAATTTTCTCCTGGAAAACATTTAGGGTTTGGGTCTAACATTGAGCCATTTTGAGTTGATTTAGCTGTAGGATTAAAAACTTACTTTTATACTTTCAATGAGATACAGTCAAAACTGTTTCTTGACAAGGTTATTTTGTGTCCTTGCTTGCCTTTGCATAGTTGACCACATGGATCTGGAGTTGTTTCTGGGCTCTCCCTTCCATACTAATAGTCTGTTTCTATTTTCGTTACTATAGCCTAGTAATACAAGTTTCTAAAGACTGTTTAATTTATTCTTTGGCAATGCATGTGCATTTATAGTACATAAGTTATATAATATAATTATATATGTGAGTATATGCTGTAGTTAGAATTTCCTTTGGTCTGCTCCCAGCTCCCAGTAAAGACATGAAGACTTATTATTAGTAATGAAAGCTCAGCCTTAGCTTAGGCTTGTCCCACTAGCTCTTTTAAATTAATTTTCCTGTTTCTAGTCATCAGCGTTTTGCCGCAGTGATTTTTACCGTTCACTCTGTTTGTCCTCCTTTCCTGTTTTCTCCGTGTCTGACTGGATGGACCCTGGTGTCTCGTTTTCTTTCTTCCCTGAGCCTAAATTCCTCCTACTTACTCTCCCTGCCCAGAAGTCCCACTATACCTTCCCTCTCACTGTAGTCCATTCAGCTTTTTATTACACCAGTCAGGTGCCTTAGGCAGGCAAGATAGGAGCAACACATCTTTGCATAGTTAAATATTCCACAGCAATATGCGTATATGTATATGTGTATGTCGTGATCATATCCACCCACAGATACCCCCGACCTCTTCCTCCTTGCCCCCCCCCCTTCATGTCCTCTTCTTTATTTTTAAAGAACAGCCTACTGAATCCATGTGGGTCTTAGGCAATCGGCTATCCTCTGCTATTGACTGTACCCCCAAAACAACTACTTTCTCTTTCTAGTAGCCACCAAATGTCAGTAGCTCCTCAGCTACAGGTGGGGCCTCTTATCCCATCCTGTCCTGTTTACCCCTTTTTGGAGAAGGCTTATCCAAGTTCTTTAAATCTGAAAGTTTGAGTTCTTTAACCAGGGTTCCGAAAGACACTGTGAGTGATATCTTAGAGAAATAGAAGCTCAGCAGAGATGTTCCCTGCACACTGTCTCTCACCTGTGGCGTGGCTCCTGCAGAGCTCTGTTTACAGTAATCTCTGGAGTGGTTAAATATCCAGGTCAGACTATTTCATTTGAGCATAGAATTCAGTGTCTAGATTGTGCCTTGTGTGCTGTCTACCGTCCTTCTATCATAATTAAGTTCAACTTTGACTGCTGAGGAAGAGAAGTTGACAGTTGCAATGAGAATCTAGACTCTCCTTGTTATGCTAGAGAACCACCCCAGATTCCCAAAGAGAAAACCCAAGTTCTCTGCTGAGATACTTTGAATCTCTTATGTTCTGTTGAAGACCCGTAGCTCTGCTCTGTTCAAGTAGTCCTGTTGGCTTTTCAGGAGACCTGTGGCTGTGATATGTGTACTCTTTGTTTTGCCTAGCTGTGTAGATGCCCGTTGAAGCTGTCCACATTGGATGGGTGATTGAATCCTGATTTCTGGTAGTCAGCAGATGGTAATGTGGCTAGTTTGTAGAAAAGGCAGTCCATGAAAAGATCTTAGATACAGTTTTAAGTACGTATAAGTTATACTTTAAATATAGTCTCAGTTTTATTTTTTCCTTTTCAGCCAATCCTGAGACAAAAGAAACATTTTAATTCACTGCACATTCCGAAAGCCTTGCAGAAGGCTCTGCCATTTAAGAACAAGCCCAAGATCCAAGCAAAGGCAGGCAAAGTGCCAAGGGACAAGCAGAGACCGGCTGTCATACGTGAACCTCACGAGAGGAAGGTACTGTCAGAGAGTGACTTATTTCTGATTGTGCTTAGATATGAAAGTAGTGCTTTGGGCAGCACGCTTGTCATTTCCACTGTGTTCTGAGTCTTCACTGGGAAAGCATAAGGGCCAGACTGATGTTAGGCCCCTAAGCTGGAAATTGGGGGAAAACCCAGAGGCTGTTTGACATCCTTGGTTAGTCATATTCCGCCTATATTTGAATAGGGACACCTGTCTGGTGAACCACTCAGCAGCTAGCTGCATATGATTCCATACAGTGATAAATGTGGATTGTTTTATCATATTGGTTGTATCAAATGCATGCAAACCTACATCCCCATGCAAGTCATGATGAATTTTCACTCAGTTTCCATTTGGGATTGAATCTCATTTGATACCAGCAGTCGGTGTGGTGAGGTCCTGATCATGTAGGTGACAGGCAGGCTTCGGCTGGCTTGTGCTCACCATCTTTTGTCTTGTTAGGTCCTGGCTCTGCTAGGTGCTCTGAGCACAGTACACAACCATAAAATGAAAAACGCCAAAGAACAGAGAAGCTTGCACAACAAGGAGCACGTGAAGATGAAGCAGAAGGAGGAAGAGGAAAAGCTGAGGCGGCTGAAGGACCTGAGGAAGAAGTTCTTCTCGATCCAGGGTCAGAAGGAGAAACGGAGTCAGAAGTCCAGTCTGAAAGGAGCTAGAGCTAAGGAGAGCTGAAGTGTCTCCAGAACGGAGGGGCCGTCCTCTAGAGCGGCAGCCATGGTGACTTCAGTGCTTAGGACACATCAGGGTGCGAGCCCGGGAGAGTGAGATGTGTCCTCCTGACTCTACCTTGAGCAGGAACTGTAGTAGAACCTGCCGGTGGGTGTGTGCTTGTTCCCAGTGTCCAGTGAGACGGCACCACGGCAGGGGAACCAAGGGCTCGTGAATTAGCTCACTGCTTCTCCCTGTCTCGGTTTATTTTGTGATATAAAAGTATTAAACTATTTTCCCATTAACTCTGGCCAAGTGATTTATTTGAAGGCAGTATATGACAGTTTGCTATAAATGACTGGGAAATAACTGCTTATTCTGCTGTCTGCATGGGGGTCCCGGGAGAAAAATAGTAACTCAAGCTTTTGGATTCTGTGTGAAAAGTGCATTGTTCTAAGCAATCTTTTCTTAATTTTTTTTAAAACTCTTTTATTCCTGTTCCTAGTGGACAGTAATAAAAATTTCATGTTTTATATCATTGGTTAGTATAGTAGCTAGGTAAAGTAAGTACTTTTGGTTTTGGTTTTGGTGTCTTTGAGCTAGGGTCTCTCTGTGTAGCTCTGGCTATCCTGGAACTTACTTTATAAACCAAACTGGCCTTGAACTCACAGAGATCCACTGCCCGCATCTGCATCCTGAGAGCTAGAATTAAAGGTACGCTCCATCATGCTTTTAAAATGCTTTAAGCCAGGGGATTGTGGTCCTGGCTTAGATGATCCTCATGCGTTCACGCAACTATATTTGTTTTGCTTTTTAAGATAAATTTACTTATTTTACACCCCTGTTGTAGTTTCCCCTCCCTCCTCCTAGTCCCTCACTCCATTCCCCCTCTGTTCCCACCCCTTAATCCTCTTCTCCTCCATTTCTCTTCAGGAAAGACTAGGTCTTCCATGGGTATCAAGCAAGTATGACATATCAAGTTGCATGTATTAAGGCTGAGCAAGGCTACCCAGTATGAGAAGTAGGGTCCCAAAAGCCTCTAAGAGTTGGAGACAGCTAACTGTTCGCACTGTTAGGAGTCCCACAAGAGGACCAAGCTACACAACTGTAACATATATGCAGAGGGCCTAGGTCAGTCCCACGCAGGCTCCCTGGTTGTCGCTTCAGTCTCTGTGAGCCCCTAGAAGCCCAGGTTAGTTGATTCTATGAGTTTTCTTGTGGTGTCCTTGACCCTCTGGCTCCTACAATCCTTTGTCCTCTTCTACAGGATTCCCCGAACTCCTCCTAATGTTTGACTGTGGATCTCTGCATCTGTTTCCGTCAGTTGCTGGATGATACCTTTGTGATGACAATTGGGTTAGGCACATGAGATACCCAGTTCAGACTATGTATCGGCTATTGCTAAGTGTCTTAGCTAGGGTCATCCTTGTAGATTCCTGGGAGATCCCTTGTGCAAGGTTTTTACCTGACCCCAAGATGCCACCCCCTTTCCAGTAGTCTCTTTAAGTATTCTTCCCCTCCCCACCCCAACCTGCTCGCTCATGTTCCCACCCCCACCAGCCCTCAGTCCTCTCATGAAATCTCTTCTGTTTCCCATTCCCATTCTGGGTTTCCTCCCATGAGCCCTCGTTACCTAGTCACTCTGGGTCTGTGGACTGTAGCATAGTCGTCCTTTATTTTACAGCTAGTATCCACTTATGAGTGAGTACATACCATATTTTCTAGTTCCATCCATTTGCCTTCAGATTTCCTGGTGTCTTTGTCTTTAATAGCTTAGTAATACTCCGTTGTATGAATGTACCACATTTTCCTTATCCGTTCCTTGGTTGAGGGACATCTAGGTGTTTCCAGGTTCTGGCTATTACAAATAAAGCTGCTATGAACATAGATGAGCAAGTGTCCTCATGGTATGGTTGGGCATTCTTTGGGTATATGCCCAAGAGTGCACATTGGTACTCCTACCAGCAATGGAGGAGTGTTCCCCTTGCTTCCCATCCCCTCCAGCCTGAGCTGTCACTTGTGTTTTTGATCTTAGCCATTCTGGTAGCTGTAAGGTGGAATCTCAGAGTTGTTTTGATTTTCATTTTAATTTCATTTTACTGATGCTAAGGATGTTGAACATCTTAAATATTTCTTGGTTATTTGAGATTCTTCTATCCAGAATTCTGTGTTTAGATCTGTACCTTATTTTTTAATTGGATTATTTAGTTTGTTGGTATCTAGTTTCTTAAGTTCTTTGTGTATTTTGGAAATCAATCCTCTGTCAAATGTGGGGTGGTGAAGATCTTTCCCCATTCTATAGGCTGCCGTTTTGTCCTATTGACGGTGTCTTTTGTTTTACAGAAACTTCAGTTTCAGGAAGTCCCATCTGTTGTTGATCTTAGTGCCTGTGCTGTTGGTATTCTGTTCAGGAAGTTGTCTCCTGTGCCAATACATTCGAGATTATTTCCCATTTTCTCTTCTATCAGGTTCAATGTATCTAGATTTTTGTTGAAGTCTTTGATCCACTTGAACTTGAGTTTTGTGCAGGGTGCCAGAGATGGATCAATTTGCAATCTTCTACATGCCAACATCCTGTTATTCCAGCACCATTTGTTGAAGATGTTTTCTTTCTTTCATTTCGACTTTGTCGAAAATCAGGTGTCCATAGGCTTGTGGGTTTACATCTGGGTCTTTGATTTGATTCCATTTATTCACCTGTCTGTTTTTATGCCATATTGTTTTTATTGCTATGGCTCTGTAGTAGAGTTTGAAATCAGGGATGGTATTACCTCTGGAAGTTCTTTTATTATACAGGATTGTTGTAGCTATCTTTTTTGTTTTGTTTTGTTTTTCCTATGAAATTGAGTATTGTTCTTTGAAGGTCTGTAAAGAATTGTATTGGAATATTAGTGGGGATTGCATTGAATCTACAGATTGCTTTTGGTAAGATTGCCATATTTACTGTGTTAATCCTACCAATCCATGAACATGAGAGATCTTTTCATCTCCTGATATCTTTTTCAATTTCTATTTTCTTTTTTTTCTGTTCTTGTCATACAGGTCTTTTACTTACTTGGTTAGAGTTACCCCAAGATATTTTATATTATTTGAGGCTTTTTGTAAAGGGTGCTGATTCTCTGATTTCTTTCTCAGCTCACTTATTGTTGGTATACAGGAGGATTACTGATTTTTTTTTTTTTTGAGTTTATCTTGTATCCAGACACTTGACTAAAGTTGTTTATCATCTGTAGGAGTTTCATGGTAGAGTTGTTGCGGGAGGTCCTTCCCCTCCTCCAGCGAATAGCCGCTGAGATACCAGCCCATTGGGGCGTGGTCTCTTTCTTTAAAAAAGCGGCCACTTCGGCCACTTCCCTCCACTCTCTCTCTTTGCTTCCTGCTCTGGTTCCGGCGACTACTTCCTGATTGCACAGAGGGCTGTTGTCTGGGACGGTGATCTGTAAGTTTTTTCCCCTTTAAATAAATACCACCCTATTAATCATAATTCCAAACTGGTGTGGGATTGTTTTTGACTTACGCCTTCATAGAGTTTTTGGGATTGTTTATGTATAGTATTATACCATTTTTGAATAATGACTCTTTGACTTCTTTTCCGATTTGTATCCCTTTGATCTCCTTTAGTTGTCTTATTGCTCTAGCTAGAACTTCAAGTACTATATTGAATAGATAAGGAGAGAATGGGCAACCTTGTCTTGTCGATTTTAGTGGAATCGCTTTGAGTTTTGCTCCTTTTAATTTGATATTGGCAGTCGGCTTGCTGTATATTGCTTTTATTATGTTTAGGTATGTCTCTTGTACCCCTGATCACTCCATGACTTTTATTATGAAGGAACATTGGATTCTGTCAAAGGCTTTTTCAGCATTTAATGAGATGTTTATGTGTTTGTTTGTTTTTTTTTCAGTTTGTTTATATGGTTGACAGATTTTCATATGTTAAACTCTCTCTGCATCTCTGGGATGAAGCTGACTTGAACATGGTGGATGATCTTTTTAATGTGTCCTTGGATGGTTTGCCAGTATTTTATTGGGTATTTTTTGCATCAGTGTTTATAAGTGAAATTGGTCTGTAATTCTCTCTCTTTGTTGTGTCTTTGGTGGTTTGGATATCAGGATGACTGTGGCCTCAGAATTTGGCAACATTCCTTCTGTTTCTACTGTGTGGAATAATTTGAGGAGTGTTGGTATTATTAGGTCTTCTTTGAAACTCTGCTAGAATTCTTCACTGAAACCATCTGGCCGTGGGCTTTTTTTTTTTTTTTTTTTTTTTTTTGGGAGACTTAATGAAATGCTTCTATTTCCTTAGGGGTTATCAATCTATTTAAACTGTTTATCTGCTCTTGATTTAACTTTGGTGTGTGGTATCTATTGAGAAATTTGTCCATATCTTTTCGATTTTCCAGTTTTTGGAGTACAGGTTTTCCAAGGATGACCTGATGATTTTCTGTATTTCCTCAGAGTGAGTTGTTATTGTTACCCTTTTCATTTCTGATTTTGTTATTTTGGATAGTCTCCCTCTGCCTTTTAGTTAGTTTGGATAAGAGTTTATTTTGTTGATTTTTCTTGAAGAACCAACTCTTTGGTTCACTGATTCTTGTATTGCTCTCTTTGTTTCTATTTTACTGATTTCAGCCCCAGTTTTATTGTTTCCTATTGTCTGCTCCTCTTAGGTGAGTCTGCTCCTTTGTGTTCTAGATTTTCAGGTGTGCTGTTAAGTTACTGGTGTGAGATCTCTCCATATTCTTCTTGAAGGCACTTAGTGCTCTGCACTTTCCTCTGAGCACCACTTTCATTGTGTCCCATAAGTTTGGGTATGGGGTGCATTCATTTTCATTGAATTCTAAGAAGTCTTTAACTTCTTTTACGGGTACAGGGGTGTGAGATAGGGTTTCTCTATGGCTTTGGAGCCTGTCCTAGAACTGCTGGCCTTGAACTCACAGAGATCTGCCTGCCTCTGCCTCCCAAGTGCTGGATTAAAGGCGTGCGCCACCACCACCCACTGAAAGTCTAAAACTTTGAATAGGTAAGTGCCCTCTGCCCTGTGTTTCCAAGAAGGGATGGGCTGTGAGAATCTCTCTAAATGGGACTCATGAACCACAAGGGCTGATATGTACCCAGGTACTTTTGAGTGCCTTTGGATAAGAGTGTCTTCTACAGCAGTTTGAGTGTCAGTATCCAGTATGCTAATAGGTTGGGAACGGACATATAGTAAGACCATAAAAACTGTAAAATTAATATTCCTGTGGTGTCCACAGGAAGCTAGAAAGTGAGCTAACTTTGCCCCCAGAATCCAGTCTAAGCTCTTACCTACCATCTTCAGGAGCATTTTGACAGCTGCCTGTCCCTCCCTCCCTCCCTCCTTTTCTCCCTCCCTCCCTCCTTTTCTCCCTCCCTCCATAGTCTCTCTTGGTTCTGTGCCACACTTGCCTTGTGACTTATTTAGATTCACCCCTACTTAGGAGCTCCGTGCCCTTGCACTGGCTCCTGTGTCTGTCCCCTGGGGTGCCCATGCCAGCTCATAACTGTATTTACATCTGTTTGCTGAGACATCAGAGGACTGGCAGGCTGACCTGCTGTGGTGGGTACCTCCTGAGGCTCTGCTTCCGTGACCAGGCTATGGGAAGCTGGTGGCTGTTCTCTTGGGTTGCCGTCCTAGGCCTGGGGCCCTCCACACAGGGCATGCAGACCAGTGATATTAGGCCTGCCACAGAGGAGCCTCGGGTTTCCTCTCTATATAAGCTGAACCAGGCATGCACCACGACTCTGAAGTCTGCCTTTGTGAGTAGAAGCTGCTTTGATTACCCGTGTGAGTGAGCCACTGTACCTCCATGGGGGAATGGTGTGAGGGAGGGAATGAGTAAAGTGTATACAGCTGCATCTGAGCACCTGCAAGTGTGAGCATCTGAATGCACGCAGGAGGCTGCATTGTATGTGTACAGCTGTAAACACACGTGATCACACGTGGTTAGTGCGCTCGGGGGACTCTCTTTCCCTCTAGAGCCTAGGGGATTAAAGGATGAGTCTCTTTCCCTGCATCTTCATGTGAGATTGTCAGCAGCTGCTGTGGTCCCGGAGAGACTGCATGCTGCCCTGTGGCACAGTCTAAGGAACCCCCATCAGGGCTTCTTCATTGGGAGTTACCGCAGCGGCCACGAGGTGGCGCCATAGGCAAGCACTGCAAGAGTAAGGCCAGCCTGGAGGGCGGGGAGTGATGGGGGAGGCTTCAGCCTCAGATCTCCCCTTAGACTGATGGCTGATGGTTGCAGCCAGTCTGGGGAGGCTAACCCGTGCATACAATGAGCACTGGCCACAAGAATAATTGCTAGTCAGAGCACTTACGATTATTTAGTGCTTATATTCCCAGGGCTGACTGCATAACATGAGTTTACTCATCGGGAACTTTGCACGCTGGCTTGTTTGTTGCTGTTTAAGAAAGAAAAAAGTGTCGTTTAAAACATCCAGTGTCGAGCTAAAAGTACAAAAGTGTTTAATTTTGCCAGTCAGTAGTTATGTGCCTTTGTACATCTTTGAGTCTGCTATATATATATTCTTTTATATAAAATCAAATTTTAGCATTAATGTGGGGAGTATGCATGTGTATAATGTACACCTATGCTGTGGGAATGCGTGCATGTGTTTGCATCTCTCTGCACATGTGTGTATCTTTGTGTGAGCGTCCTGGTTCATTTTATGTCAACCTGACACAAACTAGAGTCATTTGGGAAGAGGGATCCTCAGCTGAGGAAACGCCCCCATCAGATCTGCCTGTGGACAAGACCATAGTGCATTTTCCTGATTAGCAGATGATGTGGACTGGCCCAGCGCACTGAGGGCAGTGTTGCCCTGTGTGGTCCAGTGTGGCTTAAGAAAGCAGGTCAAGAAAGCCATGAGGGGCAAGCCAGTGAGCTGTGTTGCTCCCCAGCTTCTGCTCCAGCTGCTGCGTCCAGGTTCCTGCCCTGCTTGAGGTCCTGCCTGACTTCTGTGCTGGACTGTGTTGTGGACCAATGAGCAGAATAACCCTTTCATCCCCAAGTTGCTTTTGGTCATGGTGTCTCATCACAGCTATAGGTATATGTAGGTTAACGCTGGGAGGAAGGGAGGGAGGGAGGGAGGGAAGGAGAGCAGGTTGAAGAGTTGAGAGGAAGTCACTGAAGTTGGTAGAAAACATACATTTGTCAGTAGAGATGCCTCCTCCTAGATGCAGCCTAGGGTCATGTTTTGGGGTGTGAGGCTGGGGAGAGAGGTCTTTATCCCATGCTTTGGGGGAGGGAGAGAGAGGCACAGCTGAGCTAGAGAACATGGCAAAGAGGCTCAGAGAAGGCAGCTGTGAATCTGGGTGGAGGTCCTTCCTTTGGGAAGAGGTCACAGTAGGATTGAGCCTGGAAGCGGGGCATGATCAACAATCAGACATGTGACCATGTTCTGGACCAAGGCACCTCTGAGACAGGAAACACTGGTGTTCAACACCAGTGCTGGGATTAGCTACGGTGCTCCACTGAAGAGACCCAAAGTCACTCCTCTGCTATGATTTATAAACCCCAGGAAGATTAAAATTTTAAGCGAAATAAATAATGAAGATTGTAGCTCAGTGGTACAGCACTTGCTTGGCATATGTCAGGCCCTGGCTTCAATTCTCAGCCCATTTTTAAGGTAGTTAATTGGGGCCAAAGACAGGAAGCAGGGGTAGGGCAGTAGACACAGAAGGGTGAACCGCTGCTGGCCTAGGGTCTAGGGACCAGGCAGAAGATGCAGGGCTTGGAGAGGACTTCCGATCTCTGTCCCAGGGAAGCTGAGGTGAGTTCCTGAATCAGGAAAGGGGAATGCTTAGGTGAAGTAGCAACTGGAACCCTGTCCTGGATGCAAAGGGCCACCAACAGAGTGGTCTGGGGAAGGGAGACAGGCCCAAACCTTCAAGGCAACAAGGAGCTGCCAGCTGACGAAGGGTTCCAGGAGTCCCGGGAAGCAGGAAAACCCAGTGGAGTGTGGCACAAACTAGCAAAGCCAGAGGGGTCCCTGCTCAGGCCCCGCTGATGGAGTCTGTTGGGGGCCCACAGCAGGCTGACCTCAGGAGCATCAAAAGGCAGCCAGTCTGCTGTGTCTGCATCCGTCTTTGTGTTTGTACTGTCTCTAATACCTTTTCTTCTACAGTGGGTGTCTAGGAATATACACAGGCTCCCGGGAACTTTCAGAAAAGAGGCTGTTCTTAGAGAAGGATGTAGAAGCATGGGCACAGGATATACCTTGGGTTTATCCCTTGGACTTATGTGGATTAGGTTTGTAGGAGTTGTTTCTCAAGTACTCTGGGACTGCAAAGGAAAACGCAGATTGGGGGTTCCCTTCTGCGTAAGAGAGTTCTGGCACCTCCCGTCATCTCCTGCGGCTTTTTTTTACTAGGCAAGGTATGATTGACATGCCCTTTATTTTTTTTTTATTCTTTTATTTTTTATTTTTTTTTATTTTTTTATTTTTTTTGGTTTTTCGAGACAGGGTTTCTCTGTGGCTTTGGAGCCTGTCCTGGAACTAGCTCTTGTAGACCAGGTTGGTCTCGAACTCACAGAGATCCGCCTGCCTGCCTCTGCCTCCCGAGTGCTGGGATTAAAGGCACGCGCCACCATCACCCGGCTCATGCCCTTTATTTTGAACCTCAGCGTGTTCCTCTTGTTGCACAGCTAAAGAAACTGAGCCAAAGAGAAGCGAAGTGGATGCCTCACAGTGCTCACAGCCTTCTTTCTGGTGGATGAGGTGCAGGTGGCCCCAGTCTAAGACAAGGGTCTAGCCTAGTGGTTCTCAAGCTTCCCAATGCTGCACCCCTTTAATCTAGTTCCTCATGTTGTGGTGATCCCCAACCATAAGATTATTTCATTGCTATTTCATAACTAATTTTGCTACCGTTATGAATCATAATGTAAATGTCAGATATTTGGCCCGTGTGGGGATTGCCACTCACAGATCGGGAACTGTTGTGTTCGTGGTGCTCTTCCTAAACAGGGTGAGCATGGCTGTGCAGGAGCTGGTGCAGGCCGGTCTCAGACCCTGCCCTCTGCAGCCCCATGCCTTCTCAAAGCACCCACCCCCGAGCTGTACAGGATGGCCTATGACATGGTCATCACTGGGGACTCGGCTTACCAAGGAGCTCCATGTAGCCTCTGGAAAGGGGAGGTCCGGAGTTATCAAACCTCTCCGGCTTCCTGGCCTGTGCACCCCTTCAGCCTGGTGGAGGCAATAAGACTTCTGCCTTCCCACCTTAGGTCCCAGGACAGATTGTCCCAATTCCTCTGGCCCTGGTGGCCCCTGGTTCTGCCATGTGTGAGCAGCAGCTTTTCCAGAAGCCGCCTTCTCCAGGGGGATTGGATTAGGTCCTGGTGGTGTGACCTTGTTAATGCAATCAGGAAGTTTTCTCAAGACTTCAGCTGCCTCGCTGGCAGCCTGGCCGGCTCCCAGGGCGTGCACGCTTCTCTGTACTTACAGCTTTTCTCTGGACAGGAAGAGCCCAGCGCCTCCAGGGACCAGCTGGATACAAGACGAAGAGCCCAGGCTGCCTCCCCCAGCCCTACTGGTCTGTCTACCTCTCCGCTTTGGCTCTGGTTTTATTTGGAATGATTGAGTTTCATCAGGTTAGAAAAAAACAAAACAAACACTGACCAACAAGAGTCAGTACTTAGGAGACTTCTCCAGAAAGTGGTCATTTCTTATTGAGGTTAGGTCCTTAATGGAACATTTTAAGGGAAGAAACTTGGGAAATGTCCAGAAATTCTCTCCATTAGGGTAATGAGCCGTAACCAGACTCTGGGTTGTGTAAATTCCCAGATTTCTCCCCAGGATTGTCCAGGGCATCAACAGGCAGCCAAAACAGGTGGAAGCTAGTGGAGGAGGCAGGGGCATTCCAGGGGATGAATGAGGGGACACCTGCCTCTCAAGTTTCTCGACCCATGACCCACTTGGCTCCCGGCTGACCTTCATTCACAGCAACAGGCAGAGGGACAGATGGACAGTCCAGCAGGGCAAGGAGCAGTGCAGGCAGCTGCCAGGGTGTGCGTCTTAAGTTTCCCCAGAAAGAGTGATGGAAGTTGGTCCTCTGAGCATCTCCTGCAAGCAGGGTGTGGGAGAAAAAAGCAGAGAGGCACTGGTAGATCACAGGGTCCATACAAGACTGCAGGGGGACCTTTGAGACACGATGCTTCTCCATCTACATCCTAGTGGCTGACTGTGGTCACCAGGCCATCTGCTTAGAGTGTCCCACTCTCTAGTGGGGCTGGACAGGAGAGCCTGAGCCTCTTTACTCCCTAGACTACTTGATGTTTCCCTGTAGGTTCCTATGGATGCAGCAAAGACAAAGGGACACCCATTGATGTCCTCTAGTCTTTGCAGGCTTTCTTGGGGTTGTGCTCACTGGCCTCAGCAGAATACCATCCCCTGGCCCCAGACTCTGAGTACACAGATTATCTGTGGCTTACAACATGGTTGACTTGGCAGGGGAAAAGGGTGAAGGTCGTGTGTGTGTGTGTGTATGTGTGTGTGTGTGTGTATGTATGTGTGTGTGT
>JABTXL010012322.1:1687596-1797074 GCA_025134845.1 Neodon shergylaensis | reverse complement strand
GGGGGTGCAGAGTGAGGGGGGTGCAGAGTGCTTTGCCATAAAGCACTTTCACTTCATCATCTTGAAAAAAATCCTCAGCAGAAGCAATTGGAAAAATTTACTGGCTTGTCAGAGAGCCATTGCTCATCAGACGAGAGAGAGGAAAGCAAAGGTCGTCAATTCACGGGCAGTGTCTCAGGAAGAGATTAAATCATTTAGAGACACGTCCTTAAGAAATCATTGAGGCCTGATGCTGCTGTCTTCCTTAGCCTTCCCATAACATCCAGTAGCTAATGTGAAGAGAGGTGGACGCAGATGGCCACTTGCCTAGGACTCTTCCTTCTGTGTAGCAGTGTGTGTGTGTGTGTGTGTGTGTGTGTGTGTATGACACTCACATGCCTTCAAGTACTGGTGTGATAGTTATGTAAACTAACCATCGTTGACTAGCTGCAAGGGTGTTCAGTTTTGCTTGTGTTCTGTTGTGAATGGCTACAAATCCACCCAGATAGAGAATGGTAAACATACACCCTTCCCTGCAGGATTCCAGCAGACACGTTAGAGTCATCCAGGACGTGTTGTCTGTCTCAGGACTGAGTACGCCTAGCATGGCGCTGTCCTTGTGTGCTGAGAGGAGTTCCCATGGAGAGGGCCAGTGGCTGGGAGCTTTGAGGCTACTGACCTTGGGTTGAAGTCTCAGTTTCTCTCTCCCTAGTCGTGAGTTTTCCCATCCTTGGCCTGTCCACTCAGGGCCCTGTGAGTTGGGAATCTGTGGGGCTGTACCACCCTCCATGGGTGAGAGCCTTTATGGATCTGATGTGGGAGTGGCCAATCTCAGCAGCTAGCCTGCAGGACTGACCACAGTCTTTGGTACTTGTGTCCTGCAAAGGGTCCTTATTCTGACCTTAGCCTCCATTCCAAGCTGTTATCCGCACAGCTAAGGGCAGGGCAGAGGATAGGTTCCCTTGGATGGACACCTTGGACTGTTCGTGTAGATAGATGAGAGCTCTCCCTCACACTTCCTGGGGTCCTCGCTGCCTTCCTTAGTGAAGTCACCAAGTGCTCTGTGTCCCCTAGAGAAGCAGCTGGCTTGTCGTCTTCTGTGTGGGCATCATGGAGGATGCCTGGTCCCACATCGTACTCAGGGATTTAGAGCTAATCTTCAGGGCTTCTCTCCTGTCCTCACTCTCTTGGGTCTGTGGGTAGGTGGTGTTTTATAAGTTCCCCTCTGAGCCTGTTTTCCTGCATCTCCTGCCCCAAGAGAGAAATAGTGTGTGGTTGGAAACATGGCAAGACCATCTCTCATGCTTACTGGAAATGTGAATATCCTCCTGGAAGATAAGCTCCGGTTGGAGAGGAGGTGCAGCCACCAAGTCCATAGTCCCTCTGCAGGAGCCAAGCCTACTGGAGTCAGCAGTGAACAGGTAGGGACGTTAATGCAGAGAGTTCATGTGGCAAATTTTAGGAAGGCTCAAGAGGCTCTTGAAGTGAAACTTGGATTGGGTGGGTCGTCTCTGAGGGAAAAATGGACTATGCCTGCTGGGAAGCCAACAGTGTACACAGACCAGGGACATGGGGACATGGTTTGTCATAACTACCTTCATTTTCACGTTGAAAATCCCATGATTAATCCTGGCTATGTGCGTAGTTGATTCCCTGTATGGAAGATGGGGGCGTAGCATAAGAAGAGAGTCCAGGAGCACAGGCAGTGCTCAGATTTTGACAAACATGCTCACACCCATGATGGAACAACACAGTAGGATCTGGGTACTTCAGGGAAGAACGTGTTTCCAGAAGATTCTCAGAAGCAGGGGGAGGGGAGGAAGGTCCTTGGAGGCTGGCGGCTCCAGACCCTATCCAAGAACATCGGTGCTATGCAGGCTGGACCTGAAGGCAAGTTGGGCTTTAGGGGGTCTGTAGTGAAGCCCCCTTTATCCCAGGGAGCTGACCAGCTGTGATGAGATTTTGGTGAGTGGAGGAGGTCCGGTCTGTATCTGGATAGGACTGAAATACAGGGGGCCCCGGGCCACAGGCACCAGGATCAGTGGGTCCCAGTGAGTTATCCAACAAATGTTCTGAGTCTGTGAGGAGTGTTCAGACCAGAAGGGCCAGGGCTGCAACAGAGAGGCACTGACGGGAGAACCAGAGGCTGACTGGGGACTTGGACCAGGGGCACAGCCGTTGTGGGGACTGAGGGTGATGGCAGCCTGTAATCCAAGCACTTAAGCGGCAGACATAGAAGATCCCCAGAGCAAGCTGGTTAGATAGACTAGCCATAATTGATGAGCTCTGCACTCAGCTAGGGACCAAGCCTCAGTAAGTAAAATGGAGAGTCATCGAGGAAGACACCAGACATCACTTCAGATCGCCACACATGCACACATGTACCTACACTCCTGTGAACACGCAGCCACTCACACATACACACAGAAGTAAACAAGGGTCCTGAGAGTAGGTAAGTTTGGAAAAAAAATGGAACAATAAAGTTCAAAGAATCCTAGCACAGGGGCAAGGACAGACAAGGGGAGGACCATTTCGGGCTTTGCACAGGGGTTGGCTGCTGCAATAAGAAGACAAAAAGATAGACCAGGGAGAAACTTGAATCAAAGTGAAATTTCTTTTCCTTCTCCTCCTCCTGACCTTTCTTCTTCTCCTCTTCCTCCTCCTCTTCCCCACTTTTTTTTTTCTCCAGGGAGAAGAAATGTAAGCAACTATACTCCAGAGAAGGAAGTGGGGAAGAAAGGGAATGGAAGGGGTCAGATGGGAGGGTCTTGCAGCTCCTGGGGGAGTGGGTCTTTGGTGGACCAACAGATACCATGTTACCTCGCTCCTGATGCCAGTAACTCTGTAATCATGTATGTGTGTGCGCGTGTGAGCTCTGCAAGTGCTTGCGAGTTCGTGGGTGTATCCATTCATGTGTGTGGGTGTGTGGATATATCTCTGTGTGTGCATTCAAGTATGGCTGCATGTATAAATGTGAGTATGTGTGTGAGCCTGTGGATGGGCGGGGCTTCAGCAGACAGTGTGCATAGGGGTCAGTGAGAGAGAAAGGGCAAGAACAAGCTACTAGAGAGTGGGTGTTGAGCAGAGGTTGGGAGCTTCATGGGGGTCAGAAGAAGAGTGGGAGCTCATAAGAGGCACAGGGCAGAGTGGAAGCTGGGGGAGGAGGGAATGTTTCATCTTGGGTAGCTGGAAGCTTCTGGTGCTAGGGGAAATAGTGAACTGCTAGGGTGGCTAGCAACCTCCCCTGACCCAGTGCATGAAACACTGAGCTGAAGGGAAGCCCAGAAACAGTGGGAAATCAGAAGGATGCCCAGAGAGAAAGCAGAGGAGTTCCAGGTTACTGGGACCATAAGGGGCATAGAAGGAAGATTTGGAGGAGCCTTTCAGTTGTCCTCCACCTTGCCAGCATTAAACCCACCCGATGGACACTGACCTCTGAGCACAGAGAGGCTGGTTCTTCACCAGACAGATGTCTTTGGAGCAGGAAACTCTGACACAACACAAAGTCCAAACACATGTACATGAGTCATTAGCAGCTGCCTTCAGTCTGGCTGCCAGCCTCTCCTACGCCCTACAGGTGGGAGCTGGGCAGTAGGCGCTAGCATCAGTTTAGTGACATGATTTTCTTGGGTCAGCTTTGGCACGGGGCTGCTGGCGGTGAGTGTGGAGCCACCCCGCATGTGACTGTTTCCCATCCAATCCACCTCTCATAAAGTAGAAGCACAAGCTGTAACACTGGGGAGCAGGGCTTGCACAACCAAAGTGGCTGGTGTCCCCAAGGGAGTAAGCAGAAGTCACAGTGCCAAATAAGCCAGAGTCCTATGACAGAGATTCTCAGAGAGAACCACAGGAGACAGCTGTATCACGAACTTAAATGACCAGAATCCTCAGAGGACTTTGTCCCACAGAGAGGATGTGGGAGGAGGTGTGGGTTGTGGAAAGTAATTGTTTAATTTATCTATTGTTTTATGTGTATTGTTTTCTGGTCCTCTCTATTATGTGTTCTGTGGATGAATGGGTGTGTAATTTCTTAGCGAGGAGAATTTCTTCTTCGAGTCTATTGAGATCTAGTCTATTCCATCGACTTGGGGTTCTTCTCTTTTTTCTGTGACTTAAACTCATAGATTTGTCTATTCATGATGTCCCAGAGTGTAAGAGGAGGGGCTGATTGTTTGCCCCGGCTGCCCAGAACCGAAATAATCACACAGAAACTGTATTAATTAAATCACTGCTTGGCCCATTAGCTCTAGCTTCTTATTGGCTAATTCTTACATCTTAATTTAACCCATTTCTATTAATCTGTGTATCACCATGAAGTTGTGGCCTACCAGTGAAGTTTCAGCATGTCTGTCTCTGGCGGCAGATCCATGGCATCTCTCTGACTCCGCCCATCTCCGCCTACCTAAGTTCTGCCCTATCAACAGGACAAGGCAGTTTCTTTATTAACCAATGAAAGCAACACACAAACAGAAGGACCTCCTACACCACCAGAGCGCCTACACATTCCTTTCATCTGTTTTTTAAATCACTTCTCTCTTTAATTTAGCAGGCCAGTTCCTCTATTTTGTCCTCAAGTCCTGATCTTCTGCCTTCTACTCGACCTATTCCGCTTCTCTGCTTGGAAGTTTTTCCCACTGAGTGTTTCTGATTGGATTATTGAACTTTTCCTTTCTATCTTCATTTCACCTTGAGTTTTCTTCACAGTTTCTCTTTATTAAATCGCTTTTTAAAATCCTGAGTGTCTTCATTATTTCCTTCAGTCATCTGTCATGCAGTATTTAACTGTGCAAAGATGTGTTGCATCTGTTTCACCTTGCCTGCCTAAGGCACCTGATTGGTCCAATAAAAAGATGAATGGCCAATAGCTAGGCAGGAGAGGGATAGGTGGGGCTGGCAGGCAGAGAATAAATAGGAAAAATCTAGAGAAAGAGAAGAAGGAGGAGAGAATGAGGAAGAGAGAGAGAGAGAGATGTCCAGGACCAGCCAACCAGGCAGCTACCAGCTAGCTAGATAGAGAAAGACAGACAGAAAGAAAAGGTAAACAGCCCTGAGGCAAAATATAGATGAAGAGAAACAGATTTATTTCAGTTGAAATTAACCAAAAATGGGCATAAGAGAAGGCCAAGTTTCATAAATAATAGTAAGTCCCTGTGTTATGAGTAGGGAGCTGGTGGTGGCCTAAAAAAAAAGCCGGGTCCAGCCATCTGCGTTTTCTTGGACTCCAATCAGGAGTTTATTCCCATCCTCTTTTAAGTTTGCTCAGGGGTTTGTGTCCTCTTTCAGTTCTTTGACTTATTTGATCACGTTTGTATTGTTCTTTTATTTGATTTTGTTTGAGGACTGGGTCTCACAATGGAGCTCTGATTGACCTGGGAACTCTCTCTGCCTCCGGAGTGATGGATTAAAGATGTGTACAACCACACCCAGTCTGAAACTGTTCTTTTAAATTCTGTGTCCTGAGATTCATTTTGTAATTTCCATGAAGAACATTCTTACAGGACTGGGGGTATTAGAGGTGTGACGGCATGTTGACTTGGTCTTTCATCATTTGTGTTTTTGCAATGGACGTTGGATGTGTGGAGTTAGCCCATTGGTTGTGTATCTGATATGACTTTCTTATCCATCTTTGCTGAGAGGGAGTTTGTTTCTTATTAAAGAGGCCAAGTGATTCCAATTCACTAGTGTCACTGTGGGCTCAGTGGCAGTGTGTGATTGCTCGGGTGAGGTCCTGGGACACAGGTGGTCCAGGGTCAGTGTTCGGGCAAGGTTTGGGGGTAGGGCAGGGGGTAGGATAAATGAAAAGAAAAATGAAATTTATGCCCTGGCCATGTTGAAGCATGCACAGGGAGCCCATATATGACGGTTCTGTTGAACTTGTCCATATTCGGTTTCATGTTCTAAGTTGATGAGGACAACTGACTGGGTCTCTTCCTCAAGAGGGCACCAGATCTCATTACAGATGGTTGTGAGCCACCATGTAGTTGCTGGGAATTGAACTCAGGACCTCTGGAAGGGCAGTCAGTGCTCTTAACTGCTGAGCCTTCTCTCCAGCCTGACAGGATAATTGGGACTTACCAAAAAGTCTCACTGATAGTTGCTAGTACAAGGTTCAGAGAGGAGACCTAAGGTGCTCAAGCTAGCAAGTGTGGCTCTTTTCTGGGTCTTTGTGAACAAAGGCGGCACATTGGTGGGACAATAGAGGGTACACTAAGAACATTTTAGAGTGTAGACTATTGTTGGGCCTGAGTTGGGGAAGGGGGCAGTACATAGTGAGGGACTAAGTGGCCTCATCAGGAAAGCCCTTGAGAGTGGCTTCTGGCAAAGTTTGAGTGGGTCTCACTCATTTTTTTTTTGAGTGAAAATATTTATCGTTATATATTTCTATCTTAGAATCACTTTCATTCTATCTCACAGGTTCTTGAATGTTGTATTTTCATTATTCAATTCTAGAAAATTAAAATGCCTCTTCTTTCTTTGATGGACCATTCATTGTTCAACACTGTGTTGTGCTGTCTTTTCGAGTTTGTATATTTTCTCAGTTTGCTATTAATGTCTAGTGTTAGCCATTATGATCAACTATAAGAAATCATGTATTTATATATGCTTATATTATTTCTTATATATGCTAAGATTTGCTTGGCAGTTTTTTAAATTTTGTATTTAAAAGTTTCTTTTTCATTTTGCATACCAACCACAGTTTCCCTTCCCTCTCCTCCTCCCGCTCCCCTCCCCTTTTTCCCACCCACCCCATCCACTCCTCAGAAAGGGTAAGGCCTCCCATGAGGAGTCAACAAAGACTGGCACATCAAGGTGCAGCAGGACAAAGTCCTCACCCCTGTATATCAGATTGAGCAAAGCATCCCTGTATAGGGAATGGACTTCAGAAAGTCAGTTCATGGACTGGGGATAAATCCTTGTCCCACTGCTTGGCAGTTTTGAAATAAGGTCTATTTTAGAGAATGTTCCACGGCTCATGAGAAGAATGTGTATTCTACAGTCTTTTTTTTTTCTACAGTCTTGATAGAAAATTCTGTAAATGACTGCTAAGCCCATTTGATCTGTAATATCGTAAAAATTTTGTGTTTTTTATTTACTTTTTGTCTGGATGATTTGTCTATTAGAAAGAGTGGCATGTTGAAGTCATACAATATTAGTGTGTTGAGGTCAGTCTGTGCCTTCATGTCCAGTAGTGTTTGTTTTATGAAGCTGGATGCTCTGATGTTCAGTGCATATGATTATAGTTGATATATCATTATGATAGATTGCTCCTTTAATGAATATAAAGTGAGCTCTTTTTGTTTAATTTTGGTTTGATGTCTAATTTGTACTATTTCAACACATCTGCTTAGGATGCCTTTTTTACATCATTTCCCCATAAGCCATGTTTCTCTTTGCTAGTGAGGTGTGTTTCTTATAGGCAACCAAGGGTTCAATTTGTTTTTAGTCTAACTAAATACCCTGTGTCTTTTGATTGGCAAATCAAGATTGTAAGCATTCAAAATTTTTAAATATTCTTAATATTTAATTATTTTAATGTGTGTGTGTGTGTGTGTGTATGTGTGTGTGTGCACCATGGTGTTAGTGCACATGTACCTTGGTATGCATGTGGAGGTCAGGAGATAACTTGTGAGTGTTGGTTCATTCCTTCTTTTGTGTGTGTGTTAGAAGTCAAACTCAGGCCATCAGGCCTGGTGGTAAATGTCCAATCCCTGCCAGGCCATCTCACTGGGCCTAGAGTTATTACTGAAAGATATGCACTAATTCCTCTCATTTTGTTCTTTCTATAATGTTTGATATCTTCATAATCTCCATTTACTTAGCTGCCATTCTAGAGTAGATTAGTCATCCCTGTGACTTCATAGTTGTGTCTATCTTTCTTCTCAGTGTGCGGACTTCTTTGAAGTAGCTTCTGTTTTGCTCACTCATTGGTTATGGATTCCTTTAATCTATAATATGAAAAAGTTTTCTTTCTCCTTTTCTTTGGTTATTACTGCTGTGATGAACACCATGACCAAAAGCAAGTTGGGGAGGAAAGGCTTTATTTAGCCCTCTAGCCTTTTTCTCAGTTGAGGTTCCCTCCTTTCAGATGACCCCAGCTTATGTCAAATTGGCGTAAAGTAGCCACCACAATTGACCCCTTGTCAGCTCGACACACAAACACATCAGCTGTGAAGCCATAACATAACCTTTCTTTTTCTGCATCCCCAAGATTACATATGGATAACAATATTACGACATAAACATTCCAAATTTTAAAAATACCACACAGTCTCTAAAAATTTAAACACTTAAAAAAAAGTCAGTCTCTTTTAAAATCCAAAGTCTGCAAAATTCCAACATCTCTTTAAAAGTTTGAAGTCTCTTGGCCATGGGCTCCTTTAAAAGTAAAAATACTCTGCTGGGCGGTGGTGGCACACTCCTTTAATCCCAGCACTCGGGAGGCAGAGGCAGGTGGAACTCTGTGAGTTGGAGGCCAGCCTGACCTACAAGAGCTAGTTCCAGGACAAGCTCCAAAGCCACAGAGAAACCCTGTCTCAAAACAAAACAAAACAAAACAAACAAACAAACAGAAAAAAACAAAAAATACTCTCACTTCAAGAGGGGAGAACCAGGGCAGAGTCTCAAACTGAATAACGCAAGACCACACCCCAACAGTGGAAATCACTCCACATCCAGTGTCTGGGCCCGTTCCTAACCTGCTGGGCTCCTCCGAGGGGCTCCAGTCCCTTCTCTGGCTCTGCCCTCCGCAGCACACACAGCTTGTTTTCTAAGCTCCAGTCATCTGCATGTCACAGCTGCTGCTGTGTTTGGTGATCCTCCCAAAGTACTGGCATCACCAAAATGCCAGTACAACGGGGCTGCATTTTTACCAGTAGCCTTTCCTGGACTCTCTCTATGGTACAAAGCCTCAACTTTTCCCATGACCCCTCCAGTCTTGGAGCTTCCAATGTTACTCCAATGGCCTCTCCTGGCCCCTCACAGTGCCAGGCCTCAGCTGCTCTCCATGACCCCTTCGTGCCTTCAAAACTAGTGTAGCCTGAGAGACTTTTATACAGGACCAAGGTTTATTTGGTACAGCACAAGGTACACCTCTGGCCACAGTTTGCATGTGCTGACTTGGAGGAAATACTTCCAAGAATAGTTCAACTTAATGATGATGGCATTTTCTTTTTTGTTTTGTTTTCCAAGACAGGGTTTCTCTCTAGCTTTGGAGCCTGTCCTAGAACTAGCTCTTGTAGACCAGGCTGCCCTCAAATTCACAGAGATCCGCCTGCTTCTGCCTCCCCAGTGATGGGATTAAAGGTGTGCACTATCACCACCTGACTCATGGCATCTTCTTAATCAGTGCTAATTCTTCAATCCCTGCTGACCAGCATCCATTGTCCCATCCAAACAAAGGTTTTACTTTAGCAGTTTGGTCTCGTGGAAATCACTGTCAGATGAACAGATAGCGCAGATTCTTCACACATATGATCAATAGAGTCTTTGCTTCCCTTTGAAATTTACAAGCCAGGCCTCTATCCTCAGCACTTGGATCTTCCAAATTCCCAAAGAACAGCCCACTGAGCTCTCAACACACAATGGCTTTTGTAGCCACAGCTCCAAAGTCCTTCAATAATCCTCCCCCCAAAGCTGTATGGTTATGTCTGTCACAGCAATACCCCACTCTTGGTACTAATTTCTGTCTTGATTTGGGTTATTATTTTGTGATGATTGGTCCCCAATTGGTGGAACTGTTTGGGAAGGATTAGGAGACGTGGCCCTGTTGGAGGTGGTGTGTCACTAGGAGCAAACTTTGAGGTTTCAAAAGCCCAGGCCAGTCCCGGTTAGTTCTCTGCCTCATCCAACAGACAGGATCAGGAAAGGAACTTCTCATACCATATTATGGTGAAAGTGTTAGGTATGTAGAGCAAAGAAAATGTCTTAGTTATTTTGCTAATGCTCTGATAAGATATCATGACAAAGGCAACTTATAGGAGAAAACATTTATTTGGGGCTGACAGTATCAGAGACAGGTAGGCAGAAGAATGGCAGGGGCTCTGAGGAGAGCTCAGGCCCGTGTGGCAAAGCAGGGGCAGCCCTCCCTTAAAGGTTTCACCGTAAAGGGAGGTTCTGTGTCCTGAGACTGAGGAGCCGTCCACAGGATGTGCTGAACTCGGGCTGTCTCTGGTTTCTGAATGGTGGTGGGGGGATGGAGTCTGTTAGATCAGGGCCCAGATGCAGAGTCAGCTGTGAAGGTGGGGAAGAGACATCATCACACAAGGATGTGTTCTGAACAATGGCCAGTCTTGATTTTAGCAGTCATGCTTTCTTGACTTCTCAAGGGGTGTGTGTGTGTGTGTGTGTGTGTGTGTGTGTGTGGTGTGTACATGCGCGCATACCTATGCCTGGAACAAACACTTTGGAACAATTGGCACCAGCAACTCCTGCTTTCTGAGTGTTCTGGATGGACCTGTTTTGTGTGTGTGTTGCAAGTTTTGAGATCCCATTACACCATGTGGGTGGGGAAAGGCTTTAGAGCATCAGGTTGTGGCTGTGCAGTATTTTCTATTCTGTCCAGAGAAATAGCTTGGTTTCAGAGTTCAGTAAAGATCTGCTCCCTCCTTCCTGCAGGGTAACAGACAGTGTCGGGGAACAGCAGCGGTGTGTTTTCTCCATCACCTGTTCATGCTGATGATGGTCTCTATTTGCAATTCCACTTCTTACAATTGCTTCCATGATGCTGTAGAACACTACAGGTTCCTGTTGTTGTCTCCAGCCTACTGGTGCATATGTCCCAGTGGTTTTGCTGGGGTCTGCTGACTGGGTGGGTACCCTCGTCCAGTCACTGGCCCTCTCCCTGTCTACCTCTTCTTTGCTGAGTGCCTACTTTTATTTGCTGTTTTTCTTCTCTTTGTTTTGGACTTATTTCATTCTTAATTTATAGTTTCTTAAACAATTGATTTGCAAGTTTTCCTCATGTTTAATACAGCTATTTACTATTATTAGTTTCCTTTTCAACATTGTCTTAGATCTATCATAATTCATTTTCTCTTGCTATAATGGGACACCACAGTCATTATAACAAATTGAGACTTACTTAGCTCCTAGTTCCGGAGGCTGAGGTCCAAAAGCATCGGGCTAGCAGCTGCTGAGCATCTATTTGGTGCGAGGCCTTGCTGAATCCTAACATGATGAAGGGCACCACAATAGAAACAGAGAAAGCTCATTTTAATGACCAAGACATTTCCTTGATAACTTATTTGTCTTAGTTAGGATTACTATTGCTGTGATGAAACACAATGGCCAAAAACAACTTGGGGAGGAAAGGGTTTATTTGGCTTACACTCCTGTCACTGTTCATCATTAAAGGTAGTCAGGAAAGGAACTCCAAGCAGGGCAGGAAACTGGAGCCGATGCAGAGGCCATAGAAGGGCGCTTCTTTCTGTCTTGTTCCTCATGGCTTGCTTATCCTGCTTTCTTATAGAACCCAGGACCACCAGAACAGGGATAGCCCCACCTACAATGGGCTAGACCATCACCTATCAATCGCTAATTAAGAAAATGCTCTACAGGATTGCCTACAGCAGGATCTTATGGAAGCGTTTTCTTAATGGAGGTTCCCTTATCTCAGATGACTTTGTGTCAAGCTGACATCAAACTAGCCAGCACACTATTCATCCATTCACAAGGGAAGAGCCTTTAATGACCAATCACCTTCAAAAGCGTCATTCTCCAGATACCACTAATGCATGGCTCTGAGGCTGCAAGGATCTGAGAATTACACCAACCCTTAGCAAGCTGTATCTGAGGATGCAAGGATGTTTAACTGATTAACCAGTCAATGATTGTGGAAATTTAGAATGTCACAACCTCAGAGCCAAATTTTCTTGGGTCACCTTTGGACCCATTAATAGCCATGTGTTGCTCTTCTCTGTATGTGACCTAGCAACTTTGTGACCCTTAGGTAAATCATGCGTAAAGTACAAGCAGGCTCTTAGTTTCTAACCAACCAAAAGGCTAAGAATGTTGTCAGATAGCATCCAAGGCCTGTGGTAGAGTTTTCCTCAATTTCCTATAACCTGCCTACCTGATGTACCCACCAATGTATTTGTAAGTATGTTGTGTTGACTTTGTTCTGTTGTTATAAAAAGTTCATAAAATTACTACTTCATTGGAACATGGCATTTGGTGTTCCTCAGCCATGGCCACTTATATTTGACTACAAAATAAGCCATCATTTTCTTTCTTTATGGTGAGAGCTGTTTCTTTTGTCAACAATCTAAATATGCGTGTACGCACACTCAACAGGTGAGACTGTACCTGGGAGAATCTGATCCTTTGCCTGTGCAGTTCCTTCTGCTTGGAAGATGCTTCCTTGCTTCTTGCCAGGAAACCTCCCAGCTGTGACTCACACCCCTGCAATTCTTAAGCCTTTAGCCTTCCCCCGCTTTAGCTGCAAAAAACAACAGGTGCCCATGTGTAGTGACTTAATAAATAAAGTCTTAATAAATAAAGCTTGCCTGAAGATCAGAGAGTAAAACGGCCCCACTGGTCAGTCTTACAGACCAGGCAGTGGTAACACACACCTTAATCCCAGTGGCCACACTAGTTTGCCATAGAAACCGGGTGGTGCTTGCCTTTAATCCCAGCCCTAGAGAGGAATGTAAAACGGGAGGGGACAGCTCTCAGACACAATCTCATCCTGAGATTCCTGGAGATAGTCGCCGTTTTCAGACTGAGGTCAAGGTAAGAACCAGTGGCTAGATGCTTTTCTTTTCTGACCTTTAGATTGAACCCTAATTTCTGTCTCTGAGTTTTTATTAATCATGCTTCACCAATGCTTTCTGCTCCCATGCCTGATGTAGGAGGTCCTTCTGTCTATGTGTTGCTTTCATTGGTTAATAAAGGAACTGCTTTGGGCCTATAGCAGAGCTATAGGGGAACAGAACTAGGTGGGGAAAACTGGACTAAATGCTGGGAGAAGAAGGCAGAGAGAAAGAAACCATGGATCCTCTGCCTGAGACAGACAGTGGTTAGAATCTTGCCGGCAAGCCAGAGCCACATGGCAATACACAGATTAATGGAGATGGGTTAAATTAAGATGTAAGGGTTAGCCAATAAGAAGTTAGAGCTAATGGGCCAAGCAGTGATTTAATTAGTACAAGTTCTGTGTGATTATTTTGGTTCTGGACAGCTGGGACAAACAAGCAGCTCCATGCAACACATGCCCATGGTACCATCCACATTCATGGAACTTAGCACACTGGTCTGTGATTACTACTCTCCTTATATATCATTTAATGTGTCAAAATGCAAAATGTACATGAAAGAATCTCTACAACTATATTGTTCAAGTACTAGTGCTGTGGATATATCTATACACACATCTAGTTTAGACTATAGCATTCCCAGTGGCTTAAAGTATACCTTCTTGAGCCAGGTGGTGGTGACACACACCTCTAAACCCAGCACTTGGGAGGCAGAGGCAGGTGGATCTCTGAGTTCAAGGCCAGCCTGATCTACAGAGTTCCAGGATAGTCAGCACTATACAGTGCTTCAAAAAAAAAATCAAAAAGAAAAAAACACACCTTCCACCTTCCTGCTCAATGCTCTTAGGCCATCACTTTCTTTCTTTCTTTCTTTCTTTCTTTCTTTCTTTCTTTCTTTCTTTCTTTCTTTCTTTCTTTTTTTTTGGTTTTTCGAGACAGGGTTTCTCTGTGGCTTTGGAGCCTGTCCTGGAACTAGCTCTTGTAGACCAAGCTGGTCTCGAACTCACAGAGATCCGCCTGCCTCTGCCTCCCGAGTGCTGGCATTAAAGGCGTGCGCCACCATCGCCCGGCTCAGGCCATCACTTTCTTGCTCTTGCCAGACAACACTGTCCTGGCTTTCATCATGGCATCCATGGCTTTCTTTGCTAGTATATAGGGTGGACTTTTTATTGTTCTAATTTTTCTCAGTCTCTTGAATGTTAGGATTACAGATGTGTGACATCACAACCTTTTTCAGAAGTATTCTTAAAACTTTTTTTGAGATTTATTTATTGTCTTAGTTAGTGTTCTATTGCTGTGAGGAGACACCATGACCAAGGCAACTCTGTCTCATAAAAAATAAAGCATTTAATCAGGGGCCTTGCTTACTGTTTCAAAGGATTAGTGCGTGATCATTATGACAGGAAGCAGACAGGTATGGGGCTAGAGCATTAGGTGAATGCTTTACATCCTGGTTTGGGGAAAGAGAAGGGAAGAGGGGGAGACAGAGAGATAGGGAAAGGGAGGGAAGGAAGGAGAGAGGGAGAGAGGAAGAGAGAGAGAGAGAGAGAGAGAGAGAGAGAGAGAGAGAGAGAGAGATTCTAATCCTTCCCAAACAGTTTGATTCTGGTGACCAAGCATCCATATCTATGAGCCTATGGGACCTTTCTCATTCAAACCACCACACTTATTTTTGTTTTATGTGTGTGGGTGTCTTGCCTGCATGTATATCTGCACACCATGTGCATGCAGTGCCAATGATGGCCAGAAGAGGATGTTGGCTCCCCTGGAACTGGAGTTACAGATGGTTGTTAGCTGCCATGTAGGTTCTGGATATCAAACCTCGGTCCTCTAGAAGCGTAGTCAGTGTTCTTAACTTCAGAGCCATCCCTCCAACCCCTTACACATATTCTTTTGTTTTTCACTATGTAAAAAATTTGAAATGTGCCCATATTGGTAAACATAGCTACAATTTATTGCTTTCTACTGCTATGAAGTTGTACTCAATCTCACACATGCAATATTTTTCTGTCACCGTTGGGCATTTGAGCTTTCATTATTTCCCCTGTTGGCTAATGCACTTATATGCCCATGTAGTCCTGCCATGCACTTACCTGCAGTCTCTGCCATTTCCTCAGGCAGAAACTTTGGCAGCTTCAGCTCTAGAAGAGCCAAGGTGTAAGAGTGATGGCTAGTGAAATTTTCTGCCTGTTTAACTTTAAGTCCCTTGAAACTCTGAATTCACTGCTCAGGATAGCTTTGGCATTCTTCCTGTGGCTCTAACATACTCCTTAGGTCCTAAAAGTATTCCAGAATGTGGCTAGTTCAGCCTGGCTCTCTCAGTGGTAGCCAAAAGCAAATAGTGCTGGCTTCTCAGTCATCTGCAGCTCCTTGTTTTTGTTTGTTTGTTTTGCTTTGTTTTTCTGTGTGGGTGCTATCATTTCCTTGCATCTGATCCATCTTTGTTCTGACTTTCAAATCCTCCTTACTTCTTTTCAAGAAACATAAAATATCCTAACAAGAATGTAATGTTTTCAAATGTTTCCAAAATTGAGGAGAATTCACTTTCCAGAACAAGACTAGTTAAAGCTTTAGACTAATTAATATTATGAAATAAGAAACACTTATTATTTTTTTTTATTCACTACCCCACCTCACCCCACCCTGGAACACTACATAATTGCACATGTTTACTGTGTGTCATATAGTCTTAGAAGAATCATAGATGTCAGTCTTCAAAACAGCTCTACAGGGGCTGGAGAGATGGCTCAGCGGTTAAGAGCATTGCCTGCTCTTCCAAAGGTCCAGAGTTCAATTCTGAGCAACCACATGGTCCCCTCTCCACTATTGCTAGGGGTTCTTAGCTGAGGTCATCCTTGTGGATTCCTGAGAGTTTCTCTGGCAGTAAATTTCTCCCTAGCCCTTCATCCTGCCCCCCCAACCCCTCTTGCACCTGCCCCACCCTCTCCCTCAAGTTCCCATCCCTCATCTCCTCACCCCACCCCCAGTTTACCCAGGAGATCTCTTCTTTAACCCATGGTGATCTGATAAGATATAGGGAGTTTTTCTTTTTTTTTCTTTTTTTTTTTTGTAACTGTTGAGATTTTGTCACCAAGTGTGTGGTCAATTTTAGAGAAGGTTCCATGAGGTGCTGAGAAGAAGATATATTCTTTTGTGTTTAGGTGAAATGTTCTATGTTATGCCCAAATCATGGAGTGTCCTCCCCCCCAAACAAACTAGAAGACCGAGTCCTGTATGTAAAAGCAAAGAGCCTTTATTCTTACACAAGTTTGCAAACTCAGACACTCTGTGTATCCAACGTATTGGAGTGGTGGGAGAGCCCCAAGCTCAGTTGGGGTTGGGTTTTTGTAGTAGCAAAAGTGGAGGTGAGGGATTTCTAAGGCTCAGGACTCTTGCTTGGCTGACATTTGTCTAGGAGTGTCCTGGTGAAAAGCCATAGGTGTGTGCTGGCCGGTTGGAACATTAGGAATTTTCATTGAATGGTCTGTTCCTGGGTGGTGCCTGAGTAGTCTCAGTTTGTGGTCTTTCTTGGCACCAGGGTAAACTACTGAGACTCAGGCCTCTATTGAGCTTGTCATGGCTGGGTCCTACATTCTATAACTCCATTTGAGTCATAACATCTGTTAGTTCCCTTATTTCTCTGTAAGTTTCTGTCCATTGATGAGAGTGGGGTGTTGAAGTCTCCCACTATTAGTGTGTGGGGTTTCATGTGTGATTTAAGCTTTAGAGATGTTTCTTTTACAAATGTGGGTGACCTTGTGTTTGGGGCATAAATGTTCAGAATTGAGAGTTCATCTTATGGGGTTTTCCTTTGATGAATATGAAATTCCTTTCTCCATCTCTTTTGATTAATTTTAGTTTGAAGTTTATTTTGTTAGATATTAGTATAGCTATACCAGCTTGTTTCTTAGGTATATCTGATTGGGAATCTTTTCCCAGTCTTTTACTCCAAGGTAATTCCTATCTTTGACATTGAGGTATGTTTCTTGTATGCAGCAAAAGGATGGATCCTGGTTTTGTATCCATTCTATTAGCCTGTGAGTTTTTATAGGTGAATTGAGTACATTGATATTAAGGGATATTAATGACCAGTGATGGTTAATTCCTGTTATTTTTTGGTGTTGTTGTTGTTGGTGGTAGTGTATGTTTGTTTCCCTTCTTTGGGTTTTGCTGGTGTGGGATTAGCTAGTGTCTGTATTTTCATTGTGGCAGCTAACTTCCTTGGATTGGAGTTTACCTTCAAATACTTTCTGTAGATAAGCATTGTTTAGATCTGTTTTTTTTTTTTTCATGGAATATTTTGTTTTCTCTATCTGTGGTGATTGAAAGTTTTGCTGGGTATAGTAGTCTGGACTAGCATCTGTGGTCTCTTGAAGTATGTAAAACATCTGCCCAGGATTTTCTGTCTTTTAGAGTTTCCATTAAGAAGTTGGATGTAATTCTGATATGTCTGCCTTTATATGTTACTTGGCCTTTCTCCTTTGCAGCTCTTAATATTTTTTCTTTATTCTGTATGTTTAGTGTTTTGATTATTATATGGCAAGGAGATTTTTTTTCTGGATCCAATTTATTTGGTGTTCTTTAAGCTTCCTGTACTTTCATAGGCATGTCCTTCTTTAGGTTGGGAAAGTTTTCTTCTATGATTTAGTTGAATATATTTTCTGTGCCTTTGAGCTGGAATTCTTCTTCTATCCCTATTATTCTTAGGTTTGGTCTTTTAATGGTGTCCCAGATTTCCTGGATGTTTTGTATTAAGAATATTTTTGATTTAATGTTTTCTTTGACTGATGAATCTATTTCCTCTATTCTGTTGGTGATGGGCATCTGCAGTTCCTGTTCACGTACCCAGATTTTCCATTTCCAGAATTACCTCAGTTTGTGTTTTCTTTGTTGTGTCTATTTCATTTTGAAGTCCTGAAGTGTTTTCTTTACCTGTTGATTATTTTTACTTGACTTTCTTCTCATTCTTTAAGGGATTTACTGATTTCTTCCTTTTTTTTTGTTTTTCACAATTTCTTTAAGGGAATTTCTCATTTCATCTTTAAGGGCTCCTAACATCTTTATAAAGTTATTTTTAAGGTCATTATTTGTCTGCTTCATCTGTGTTGGAATGTTCAGGTCTTGCTGTTGTAGAACCACTGGGTTCTGGTGGTGCCATATGGCCCTTTATGTTGTTGAATGTATTCTTACACTGATGTTTAACCATCCCTTCTTCCAAGTGTTGGAGGTAGTTCCTGTGCCTATAGGAGCTGCTGATGTTGCCTGAGAGGGCTGTCCACGGGGAGGATGCTGAGATATACAGGGGTAGGCAGTGGAGGGTGTCTTCTGGGAACCAAGTCTAGTGATGCCACCTGCTTGCAGGTCTCTCAGCTGCTGGCAAGCTCCAGGGTTTTTGTTTCTTTGTTTGTTTTTATTATATGAGACTTGTTAATCAAGTAAGTACAATCATTTGTATTATTATATATTAATTATTTTATTTTTTATGTCATGACCATAGAGCACAGTTTTGTGGAGCTGATTCTATCCTTCAACTTTTACTTGGATTCCAGGTTTTAAACTCAGGTCAGCAGCAGCAGCAAATGCTTTTATCCACTAAAAGCATTTTTATCCTGAGCTGTTGCTAAGGCCCAGCATATGTTAACTAAGGTAATGTTGCTGATGTTGGAATCACAGTCTTTACCCGAAAAAAACAGGTTTGGTTGCTCATCCTCAAGAAGTCAATTAAAACACAAATATATGAATGGTGGTGGCACACGCCTTTACTCCCAGCACTCAGAAGGAAGAAGCAGGTGGATCTCTGAATTCAAGGCCAGCCTGGTCTATAGAGCAAGTTCCAGGATAGTCAAGGCTACACTGAGAAACCCTGTCTCAAAAAGCCAAAATAATAAATAAATAAGTAAAATTTTAAGAAAAGCAAAATAACAGAAGACTAAATATAAAGAAAAAAAACCACAAATATGTAGTGAAAAGTAGAAGTGGGAGACTTATTCTACCTGGCCACTTTGGGAAGAGACAAAGACACCCAAGGATCTCCTGAAATTCAATCTTTGGGGTCCTGAAATGAGATTAAGAAGAGTCCCAGGGATATGTGTGTCTAAGAAGCCTGGTCTGGATATGGTCCTGCCAACCACTGACCCATCACTGTCTGAGATTCATCTAAGCTCTGACGACATATATAGATATTAAATAACCTAATTTGGAACATTATTTATAATAAAATCTATTACCTCTTAGCAATCATACCAATAGCAAAACTGGCCAATTTTAACATTGACCAGCTACGTATATTTTAAATAGAACAAGACTGAGAAAGCATGTTAAAGTGTCTCTAGACAGATGAATGCTAAAACAGTTTGCCTAGCAACAAGTGGTGCAGAGATCATTCTGCCCACTTATGAAAAGCACACCTTACTAATTCAGCCACCATTTAATTTTAAATAATATAATAGTTTATACTATTTTGTAAGAACTAATGGAACAAGCCTTTTTATTACAGAGTAAGTCGCCGTAGACCCTTGGAGTTCCCGTTGGTAGGAAATATGTTTCCTGTAACTTTCCTTTAACTTAATGAAGTTTAAATTCAAATTTAATTTTAAATTTAATTAATTAACTTAATGATTTGACAGACAAATCTATTTTGTATGTGTCTTACCAAAAGTCTTATATTTATCATAGAACCATAGTTATAATCTAACAAAAGTTGAATTTATATTAGAGAGATGTTTATTAATATAAAGCATTTTGGATGTCACGGTCTTATAATTTTAGATAGCTTGTAATAATGTTTTTTCTTTCTTCCTGTCTTTGTGGTTATTTGACGGCATCAGGCTCAGTCTGCCATTGAGGAAACACGGTTAACTTTCCCATTAGTTAACTCCCACGCAGACAGACCTGTAGCCACCCCAGCTAAACTCTAGCTTTATTTTTAGTCTTGATTTCTTTTTTATTTTAGCTAGCTTCATTTTTGAAGGAAGGAAGGAAAAACAGATGCAAAAGCATTATCTCTTCTGTAGCCCGAAGAGCTCTTAAAAGCATGCGTGTTTGTTCGCACATGTCATGCATACTAATTTCAAAAGGGCACACCAACAGTCTTTACTTTAGTGCACAATGCGTTTAAAAGAAAGAAATACAATTAAAAGTGGCCAGGCGTTTCTCACTCAGGTATCTTTATATGCTCTGGGGGCTGAGATGGACTTTGTCTGCTGTCTTGAGTTTGTAAACGACCAGTCAGCTACCAGCCCCACTAGGAGGTCTTTTCAAGGCACTGTTTTCATGGTCACATATATCACAGCCGAGAGCTACTTTGCCATCAGGGATGGCGGTAGAGAACCCCATAGTTTAACGGAACCCCAACCTTTTCTGTCACACATCAGAGGCCCCAGATGAAAGAGCTTCTCATTGACAGAGTCTGTCCTTCAAATGGTGGAATTGCCAAGATAGTGCAGCAGAGAACAGCCCAAGGCACACAGTCACCAAAGGGCTGAAGAGACCAAGCAGGGAAACTAAGCCTGAGCTGCATCCATGGGAAAGAAACTTCCAAAGGTTTAGCCTACCTGAAAATCCAAGACAAAGTCCAAGTACTTGTTTCTGTGCTTCACAAAGCAGAGGTTAAAAAAAGAAAAAATCAGTTTCTGCCAGCTGAAGTGGGAAGGGAAAAAGAAAGACTTCAGCGGTGGATGAGCCTTCTACTTTTTTTATTCTCCTTACAAAGTCAGCTTGCTGTGAATAGTAGATACTTCAAAAATGCGTCTTTTGTCCAATCTGGGTCAACATATTGTTATCCAACTTGGATCCATGATCTTCACCCCAAGAAGCCAAGTTTGGCCGTCTATCCTAGAAGTCAATTAAAATAGCCCAATTATTAGTCAAAGGCAGAAAAAGGAGATTTATTCAATGTGGCCACATTGGGAAAAGAGATAAAGTGTTCAGTGACCTCCTCTATCCTATCCTCAGGGTCCCGGAGTGATTTGAAAGTCTAACTATGCACTTCTAAGCTCTTCCAGTTACCGTGTGGTCCTGCCAAGTGTTGATCACCATTGCCTGAGCCTTAATTTCATCCTAAAAGGTGGTCCAATGACCTGTCAGAACTCTGTGAATCTGTTTCTGGAAGACAGGTTCCTTCTCCAACACCAGGACTCAGAGTTTTTTTCTTCTTCCAGTGTGAGATCCTTGGGGAGATTTCTATTTCTTGGGATCCATTGTTTGAGTGGTCTGGGAGCTCAAGTGTTCTGTAGAGTATGTTTGTGGCCTGCTGGCAGCTGCTATGGTAGCGAGCTCTCAGATGCCTCTTGTCTTGTTTACAGCCCTCTGGTTAGTGTGAGCATTTACTACACACACCAAGCAGCTTGTGACCCCTGAGCTGGCATGTCTGTCTGGGCTTTAAAATTAACAAGGTGGCTGGGTGTGGTGGCATCTGCCTTTAATCCCAGCACTTGAGCGTGGATCTCTGTTCCAGGCCCGCC
Organism: Neodon shergylaensis; assembly: GCA_025134845.1. Taxonomy (NCBI): domain Eukaryota; kingdom Metazoa; phylum Chordata; class Mammalia; order Rodentia; family Cricetidae; genus Neodon; species Neodon shergylaensis. The sequence continues at coordinate 1,775,881 of JABTXL010012322.1, read as the reverse complement.
TGGCTTACACAGTGAGGCGCTGTCTGAAAACGCTTAGCAAGACTGACATGGTCAATCTCTGCTGCCCCGTGCCTAAGGTCCCGGTTAGTATCCTCTCTCTCCCTGCTCTTTCCCTCTCTCCTCCTCACTTTTTCTCCCCCCTTTCCCTCCCCATTTCTCTCTCTATAACCCTTTCTCCCTCTCTGTGTTTCTCCCTCCTTCCTTCTCTCAATCACGAGAGAAAGAAATTGTGAGCACAACAGTCATTCCTGAGAATTTCACCCTGTCTTTAAAACAAGGACATTCACTTATGCAAACTAATATAATTAATTAATTTCACATCGACTTTCCTCCATTTAATGATTTGAACATCCATTGGTGGTGAATCAATGATTATAAATCATTGCAAAATGATTTGTTCAGGTCCCTTAAATTTCTTTTTAAAAAGTGTGCACATGTGTATGATGTGTGTGGATCACTGCCGCATGGTGGTTTCTAATACCCTGCTCCTTTAACTGTGAGCCATGACCCCCTGTGGGTGTCATGACTGAATGTGGAGGGAGGTCACTAAAATTGTGTAAAATTTGTCAACAGCAAACGATTTTGGAAACTTTTTTTTTTTGCAATAGTTGAAAAGTAATTCAGAATCCAACACCCAATGAGTCCACAGTGCTTCATGTGGTACTTGTCCTTGATCCATCACTCAGCTTCTCAGCATCAGCCTGGGAGATTTGCACCACAAATGCCAACCGATGCTAGTGAATGATTCAAGACTATTGTATGCCCTGAATTCCCGGATTTCATTATTTGTTTTTTTCTTTTTGAAACATGGATTTTCTGTGTACCCCTGGTTGTTCTGGAACTTGCTCTGTAGACCAGGCTGGCCTTGAACTAAGGAATCTGTCTCTACCTCCTGAGTGCTGGGATTAAAGGTGTGCCACCACTGCCCGGCTTGCGGGGTTTTATTATAAGTATTAGCTACTTTTCTGTTGCTGAGATTTAAAACAACAACAACAACAACAAAAACATGACCAAAGCAACTTCTGGAAGAGCTTGCTTTGGCCTACAGTTCTGGGGGAGGAGTCCATGCTGATCCGGAAGGCATGGCAGCAGACAGAAAGAGCAGGGAGCTGACAGATCACATCTGCAGCAGCAACAGGAAGCAGAAGAGAGTATTCGAATTCTCAAAGCCTACTCCCAGTGATGTACTTCCTCCAGCCACTCTAAATCCCCTTTCCAACAGCACCACCAGCTATAGACCCAAGTGTTCAAATACCTAAGCCAACCAGGGGTATCTCTTTTTCAAATTAAAATTATCCCTTTCCACTCCTTGGCCATAATAGGCTCATGGCTATGTTATATGCAAATGTAGATCCCAAATCAAAATCCTGATAGACTTTGACAGTCTCCATAGTGTTTAGACACACTTGCTATCTTCCTCTGAAATAGTGTTTTACCAGCTCAAGAAAAGAGGCTTTTTTAGGCTTATGGTTCTGATCAAAGTCAGGGGACCTGTGAGGACAGGGTTCCAAAATGGTCCAGGGGCACATTGAAGGGGCACAAGGAACATCGACAAATCCTGGTCAAAATGGCTCTTATAGAAAACCCATTGTAATCCATTAAATGAGGGAAGATCCCAATCTCCTAATGGTCCCATTTGATCCCATTTCCCAGCATCTTATAATGAAGATTAATTTTTCGACATGAAGTTTTTGTCTAGGGGACAAACCCCATATGTGGCATATCCCTGGGCACCCCTAACTCAGTCAAACTGATGCCTAAAATTAATCATCATAGTCCCACAGGATAAATTTTCACTCTGCCATGTTCCCTAGGAAGTCTTGGTTCAGTTGAGTTGGGCCTGGCATTTAGAGATGGATCTGGAGCCTGATTGAGTTCATAAATTAAGAGTCAATCCTATATGCTAATTCTAATCCAACACCACATGATTCTTCTCTTCGCCTTACTCTATATCTTTTGTTTTCTTCTCTTCAAAATAGGATCACTAAATTCTAATATACACACTTCAGAATTTAATAATGGATTTTAAAATTTATTTTGTAGGTGATCTCTCATTATCGTTAAAATTTCTTCCATTTCAGTGATTTCTCGTTGCCTTGATATTTCACACACACACACACAAATACACATTTAAAAGAAGTAGGAAATAAAGAGAACCTTTCTGGAGCAAGTTGCTGTCACAACTGTGCCATTTTACAAGACAACACTCTTAGATACAGGCCAGGATGACTCCAGCAGGATTCATTTGGTACCATGTGCGGGAAGGACAGATGGAAGCTGGCTGGGATGTTCTGGTGTGTGGGGAGGGAGGCTATAAGCCTTTCCCAATGCTTCCCTCAGCCCTCCACCTCCACCTGGACCTCTTGGGATGCTACAGACCCTGCTGTGCTCAAGGAGCACCTTCTGTGCAGCTTCTGCTGTCCTCCTCTAAATCCTGTGCTCTGGTCAGAGGGCTGTGGCCCTGCCCTGACCAACACTGGTTCTCACTGCTCCACTTTCCCACGGCTTAGTTCACTTACAGGCCTTGTCCCTTGTGGGAAAAGAGCTGATTGCTTGTTATCATGATATTTCCTTTCACCAAGTACCAGTGGGGATGCATCTAATCTGCTGTTTACCTGAAGTCCTGTTTTGCCAACTCTTGAGGGTTATTTCCTATTTGTGGGGCTCTGTTTAAAAATGTGTTGCCAATATCTGTCCTGAAGCATTTCCGCCATGTGTCTCAACCTTTCTGGGTTGAAATTAAGGTCTTTGATCCACTTTGAATTGATTTTTGCTCAGGGTGAGAAATACGGATATAATTTCATTCTTCTGTGGGTTGATATTCAGTTTTGCAACCACCAGTCTTTTCCCCAGTGCATGATTTTGACACATTTATAAAAACAATGTCCAGACTATGTGGGTTTACTACTATGTCCCATTGGTCTACACATCTGGTTTTATGCCACTATCACACTGCTTTTTTTTTTTTTATTTTTTTATTAAAGACTTCTGTCTCTTCCCCACCGCCGCCTCCCCTTTCCCTCCCCCTCCCCCAATCAAGTTCCCCTCCCTCATCAGCACAAAGAGCAAACAGGGTTCCCTGTCCTGTGGGAAGTCCAGGGACCACCCACCTCCCTCCAGGTCTAGTAAGGTGAGCATCCAAACTGCCTAGGCTCCCACAAAGCCAATACGTGCAGTAGGATCAAAACCCATTGCCATTGTTCTTGAGGTCTCAGTAGTCCTCATTGTCCACTATGTTCAGCGAGACCAGTTTTAACCCAGGCTTTTTCAGACCCAGGCCAGCTGGCCTTGGTGAGATCCCGATAGAACATCCCCATTGTCTCAGTGTGTGGGTGCACCCCTTGCGGTCCTGAGTTCCTTGCTCGTGCTCTCTCTCCTTCTGCTTCTGCTTTTGACCTTGAGGTTTCAGTCTGGTGCTCCAATGTGGGTCTCTGTCTCTGTCTCCTTTCATCGCCTGATGAAGGTTAATGTTCAGGAGGATGCCTATATGTTTTTCTTTGGGTTCTCCTTCTTATTTAGCTTCTCTAAGATCCCGAATTATAGGCTCAATGTCCTTTATTTATGGCTAGAAACCAAATATGAGTGAGTACATCCCATGTTCCTCTTTTTGGGTCTGGCTTATCTCACTCAGGATAGTGTTTTCTATTTCCATCCATTTGCCTGCAAACTTCAAGAAGTCCTTGTTTTTTACTGCTGAGTAGTACTCTAATATGTATATATTCCATACTTTCTTCATCCATTCTTCGATTGAAGGGCATCTAGGTTGTTTCCAGGTTCTGGCTATTACAAACAATGCTGCTATGAACATAGTAGAGCATATACTTTTGTTGTAAGATAAGGCCTCTCTTGGATATATTCCCAAGAGTGGTATTGCTGGGTCCAGGGGTAGGTTGATCCCGAATTTCCTGAGAAACCTCCACACTGCTTTCCAAAGTATCACACTGCTTTTATTACTACTGGTCTGCTGTGTGGTTTGTGGCTGGGTACTCAGATGCCTCTGGCTGTGTTCTTTTTGCTTGGAATTGTTTCATTTATTTATGCTCTTTTGTGTTTTAGGATTGTGTTTTTCTAATTCTATAAAGAATATCATTGTAATTAAAAATTATTTAAATTTTATTCTTAGTCACCTTAGAAAGAGATCCATCGGAATTCACTGCCAAGTAAAGACATAGAAATATCTAGTTTTTGTTTAACTCATTTGATATAATGGATATGACAGAGTTAAAGCAATCCATAGACACTCCAGCACTGGCCACAGCCTAACCTCTCTGTCCAAGTAATAGGCTGTGTGAGCGTTGGGGGCTCACCAGCCCAGGCGGGTGCTGGGGAGTGTCATATAGACTGGAAACTGACTTCACAACATGGGCCAGCCCACTTCATCCAGGTCTTAGATTAATTTCCTTATCTGTTTATTTGATCTTCTACTTGGTGTTTGAACTTTTTAAAAAACAAGACTCTGAACTCTCTCTGGCGTTTCCTGTCTCACCGTCTTTGTTTCCATCCCCAAGAAGGGCGCCTTGTGGCTTGCGGTGAGTGTTGTCTCGTGGCTTTGTAGTTCTTTGTTGTGCTTTGCTTGTCTGTTGGGAAGCATGTATCTCCTGGTGGATAGGTTTCTCTCATTTTCCCAATTTTTAAAATTTCAATTTTGAGAATTTTGTACATAAGTGCTGTATTTACGTAATTTCTACTCCTATTTCTTCCCTCTCCAACTTTTCTCTCAAATTTATGACATCTTCTTCAGTTGTCACTGTAGCATATGTATGTATGTGTGTATGTGTGTGTGTGTGTGTGAACACATATGCACATATACATACAACCTGCTAAGTTCATTTAGTGTTGCTCATATGTACATGTGTTAGGGCTGACCACCTGGGACTGGATAACCTGTTGAGAGTCTCATCCACTGATTGCCCTTTTTTCGGCAGCCATCAGTTTCCTGTAGCTCTTCATCTAGGGGTGGGACCTTGTGAGAATCCCCCCACCCCACCACACACACACTGTGTCAGCTGCTGTTGTCTCTGTCCTGGTCTTGTTTAGGTGGTCATATTGAGACTTCATGGGGACAGTTTTCCTGCCATATACGGAAGATACTATCTCACAACACAAGTCCGGTGACTTTCACGGTTCTCATTTATTTCCTGTGAGTCCTCCTGTTGAGTTGTCTTGGCTTGCATTTATGTTCATGCCAAAGGTCACCTGCAGTAGCAACAATGGTGATTTGAGAGAAGTCTCAGTGTTAGATACACTGGAAGATATTGTGCCCTTGGCTTGTGTCCCTTTAGGTTGATGGGCTGGAGAAAGTGTAATATATTCAAGTAGTGACAGGAACGGGGAATGAGTGATAGAATAAGATGGAATAGAGGTGAAGTAAGAAGAAAATTATATAGTTATAAGTATGCGGAGCACTAGAGAAGATACTACTTATTACATTTGGAGAAAAGGACAGACATACAGACGTTTCACAATCTAATACAAGTTATGAGATATCAATTGAACATTTAAAAGTGTACATATTAAGAGAAAAAAGCAAATAATTTTTTAAGATAAAAACTAAAAATTTAATAATATTAAACAGAATATGTATGCATATAAAAACAGAACATTAAAATAAAAGATTAGAGTATAAGATACATAAAGTACAGATAATCAGTAAAATGAAATAGGTGTGCTCAACAAACTGTAAGAAGTATTATATTCTCAGTTGGTTCCTCCTGACTGGGGAGAGTCTACCCTTGGTATTTTCCTGAGTTCTGTCTGTAGGACACCACATCGAGTCCCACATACCTCCTCAGACAGTGCCTCAGCCTCAGGCTTCCTTACCATTGTCCACAGTTTGTGTGTCTGGGGTCCGCTGCTTTGATCAGGGAGAAACAACAGGTTTCCCATCCTGCCCTGTACTTCCTGTGGTTCTCGCTCCACAGGGCACAAATGGCGGTGAGGGGATGTGTCATGAGAGTCTACTGACTTTGGGGTCTCTTACCCTTCTGTAGAACTGTGTGTGCGGCTGCTGAATGCTATCCTTTGCTTTTGGGGTCTCAAGCTCTCCGCTTGCAGGAGGGTCCATTCGTGCAGTGCCTTGGCCAGCAAGTTTTTCTGTGGGTTATGGCAGGGTGAGGTAGCGCGGACACTGGAACACTCAGCTTCAGATCTCTGTGTTTCTTGTCTTGTGCCGACACAAGCCCTGCTGGAGAAGGCTCTGCCTCTGGTTTGGGTCCAGCTGGAGAAGTGTTACCCAGCACTTTCCTCTATAGCTATGCGCTTAGAGTCCTGATACTCAGGGCTCCAGACACGTACCCTGCACTTTATAGCAGGCCTGGTCTGTGGGCAGGAATCCACCTGCCATGGCGTTTTCCATGTCCATACACCTCATTTTTCTCTCCTTTTACATATTTTATATTTATGTTTTTTAATTCTTTCATAGATTCCCAAAACCTTTTTCTCAATTTCTCTCTAGTGAATAAATTCTCTTTATACCTTTTTCTCAATTTCTCTCTAGTGGATAAATTCTCTTTATTCTTACTTTTTTCTCATTTTGACTCTCTCCTTCAGGGACTCCCACGAAGGCGCCTCTAGTCTGCCATTTTACCAGAACTCTGCCCAGTTGTCTTTCAGAGTTTGAAATGCCTCCCTTCCAGCTCTTCTTTCTTTTAAAGTGTCTGTTGACAGATGCTGCTGACTGGGGTCTGTCGCCACACACAGCTCCATGGTTCTCTTTTGCTCCATTCCAAGTTCTATCTTGGCTCTGTACGTTTAGCAGGTCATCAGTACGACAGCCAAGGGAGGTTCCGTTCCAGTCTTGTCCATTTGGTGTGTCCTAGATGCCTTCTGTCCCGGGAACAGCATCTCTTTCCTTGATTTTCCAGAAACGAAAACCATGACCTTGTTGAAACTGTTTTCCATGCCGTCTGAATGAAATGTGTCTCTTTTTATGGCCATGGTTCTTAGATTTGGTCTCTTTATGGCGTGCTGTATATCTTGAAAGTACCTTTGTCCTTGTTCGAATGTCACACCTCATCCACTTCATGTCAGCTCTTCTGTCCTGCTTTCCTAATAACTTTATTCGCCTTAGTGTGTTTTTCATTTCCTGTGCTTTAGTTTGGCTTTTCTTCAGTATTTCCAGCCCTTTGTTGAATTCCTCTTTCATCTTGTGTTGACTTTCTTCATTCATTCAGCTATTTGTGTTTTCCTGGAATTCATTCAGGGTTTTGTCTTCTTTGGTTTCTTTCCATGCACTTACAATCACTCTTCCACGTTATTTGGGATCTCTAGTTTGTTGGTGGATATTACTGTGGCATCAATAATTTTGGAGGAGTTATGGTGTTGTGGGATGCTTTCCTCTTTTGACTCTTGGAGGGGCCCACCCCCAAGCTCCCAAATAAATCGCACACAGAGGTTTAGTCTTAGTTATGAATGCCTGACTCTTAGTTTGGCTTGTTTCTTGCCAGATTTTCTTAACTTAAATTATCCCAACTACCTTTTGCCTCTGGGCCTTTTATCTTTCTCTATTTCTGCCTACCTTTCTTTACCTCTTTCTCTGTGGCTTGCTGTCCAGCTCAGTGGCTGCCCCCTGATGTCCTCTTCTCCTTGTTCTCTTGTTGTTGCCTTTCCAGATTTCTCCTTCTATTTATCCTCTCTGCCTGCCAGTCCTGCCTATCCTTGATCTTGCCTTGCAACTGGCCGTTCAGCTCTTTATTAGACCATCAGGTGTGTTAGACAGCAAAGAATCAGAGCTTCACAGAGTTAAACAAATGCAGCGTAAACAAAAGCAACACACTTTAAAATAAGATCCCCAACATCACGGTGCCTTGGTATTTCATGTTTCTTATGGCTACACTGGGATTTGGGCATGAGGCTTTTCCCATGGGTTCTATTTTATTTATTGTGTCCTTTCAGTTGAAGTATTCACGATGTTCTGGTGAGGCCGAATTGTAGGAGAGCTGAGGATTGTAGCTGAGAAATTAGGTTTTTGGTCCAGGTGCTAAGGTGGCCTCTGTGTTGACGGCAGGAGCAACCACAGCTGCTGGCCATGCCCACTACTCCCACCTCAGAATAGCCAGGTGACAGCTATGGCTACTCTAACTCAGAGTGCTAGGGGACAAGCAAGGACCGTGTGGTGTTTGCTTGGGTTTGGGTCATGGAGATTAGAGTGTGAGAGTAAAGATACAGATATAGCATTTCCAAAAGCTCAAGGTGGGAGGACGAGCTGGGAGGGCAAACTGGGCTACTGTCAGAGTCCACGGATTTTAGGGAGTTTTAAAGTTGTGGAAGGTTAAGGACAGTTAAGAATATTTGAATAATCAAAAAGAAATGATGGGGAGGGAAGAAGAGGGGAGCAAGAAGCAAAGAGGACGGATATCGGTTGTGTGTGAGGATAGCAGACTCCATGAAGAAACATCCAGAACAGCTCGAAAACCTAACGGAAAGCAAAGGAGGAAGTAATTGTTTGTGATTATCTGTAGTTGAGATATGGCAAGCTGGATTCTGTCAAGTCCTTTTTAGTTCTTTCCAGTCTGTTTAATGCTTACTTCCCATTCGGTAGCCATCTGGGAGAGGCAGTAGCTGCCTGTGTGACCTACAGCCTTCTTTCCTAAGCTGAGCTTGCTTGTCATTCCGATTGGCCTTTGGCGCAGCATCTCAGTGTCCAACATGACATTTTCTGGTCCCAGCTGTCGCTATTCTTACCTACAGTTATTTAGATATTTAGAGTTTAGGATTCAGTAGCTACCACACACATACTTGCTTTATTGTATTAATTCACCCGTTTGAGAATTTCCTTTCTCTTAGGACTCTGCTTTTCCATGCATTTCCCATGTTCCCTAGAGGAGATGCTCGGCCACCAGAGGAGGCACTTGGCTGCTCAGGGTTTCCTGCACAGCGACTCCTTCCCTGTAGAGTGGCCGAGACTGGTCTGCCAAGCACGCTGACAGCTCATTTGTGCCAGTACCATGCATTTCCTTGGCATGACTTACGTCTTCAGGTTTTGCAGGGCCATTTGTGGGCAAGTCATCATCGCCAAATGACAAGTTGACCCAAATTTGTCAAGCGTTTTCAGAAACCCATCTTTCCCCGGGGAGCTCAGGCAGAAGCGTCAATGGTGATTCCCCGACTGCAGCTGGAGACACTGGTGCCATGTGGAGCTCCAGCCCTGTCACCTTGGCTGCAGCCGCCTCCTAGGTGGTCGGCTTCCTCCAGGCTCTCATAGGCATGGTGAGGAAGATGTGGCAAGGCTGGCTGGCTCCTAGGAAACATGTCTATAGAGGAAGAGCATACATGGGCTTTCAGGTCCCCAGGGCACGTCTCCTCTGTGCCTCCTGCAGAGCATTGCCATTCCCTCTGGAGACCATACGTTCAAGGTGTGATGGACCAGTACAGTGAGATGCCAAGGCACACCCATAATTCCTGACAGTTCTTCATCCTCCTTATGAGAAGGTATAAGCTTTTGCCTTCTGAAAAGGAATGTACATCCTTTGGCTTAAAGTCTCTACCTTTCCCAATTTGCTAATTCATTTCAAAAGAAAGAAAACCATTATATAGTGAGTAGGAGATTGAGCACTGGGAGTGAGTCGGGAGGCAAGGAGTGGTTTGGAATCTCCTGCCTCTTTTGCCTGAGGCACAACCTGTCTTCACGGCTCCTCACGTTCCCTGATGACACCCTTCAATCCAGTGGGCTCCTCACTCTCCACCCCACAGGCAGCTTTGCCGTTTGTGGAGTCTAACAGCCTTGCATGCTTGCTGGGCCGGCTCACTGGTTTAATATTACAAATGAAGTTAGGAAGGCTATAAAGGTAGGCACAGCCAGTGTACATAAATACATTAAGTAAAATAGAAAAGTTCCTTCTTCCACTGTCCTCTGTAAACACCAGCTTCTGTTTTCAGAGGTAGCCACTATTTAGTGGCAGCTTGGGTTAAATCCCAGACGTTTGGGGGTGAACCGGAGAGCTTGCGCACTTGCCCATACGCACAGTGAGAGTTAGGCAGACTCCCCAATTCTGTCCCTGGTGCACCTTTCTCTGGAGACTCATCCTTGACAGTTATTCAGAAAAGTCTGACAGGACGCCACACCTACCTGCAGGGCCACCCTTAGCCAGTGACAGCAAAGCACAGGAGCAGTCTGGTTCCTTGGCTTCCAGGTTGGGCAGCCCTGTGGTGCCATCCATGGCCAACATTCTCCACGGAGCCAGGCATTGTCACCTTGTCTTTCTTCTCCCCAGTCCTTCCCCGCTTCCCCGAGTCCTTTACAGGTTTTATCTGAGAACATTTCCCCAGCAAAACCCTTGCGTAGAACTACAAGGGTATAGTCTACCTATCTGTGCACATGTACACACGTGAGTAAATTCAAAGAAGAACGTGTGTGCATCCTAAGCTTTTGGGAGTGGACTTTTTTCACCTAACGATATACTACAGACTCTGAAAATAAGTCTACTTATTTTGATGACAGCAGGATTCTCTCCAGAACTGATCAATAGCCCTGCTAATGAGATTGAGTTCATTCATTCATTAAACAAACAGTTCCCAAAGAACCACTGCATGCCAGGTGCTGCTTTAAGCCCTGGGGTTGTCTTTAACTTTTTTTCTCTTAGGAAAAAAAAAAACAGAAATATTTTTAAAGCATATTCAAGCATTTGTGTAAGTGGTTTTGGAGGATAAATTCTTGGAGATGAAATCATGGGTCAGAGAGAAACTGCATTTACGGTTTTAATGGGTCCTCTAAAAGGAAATGTTCCTGCTTGAACTGGAGCCAAAGCTCCTTGCTGTGTATCTCCCTTCTCTTCCTGCTCTTCCTTCCTCCCATGCTCTTCCCCTGGGGGCCAAGTGCATTCTGGGAAGCACCATCCTTGCAGTTCTCCTTTCTTCCTGCTTCCCCTGACACCCAGAGCACAGGGGCTCCTCCCCAGTTTTCTCCCCGGGGAATCCAGACCAGAAGTGGACTGGGACAGTGGCAAAGGGAAGCCAAAGAGGAAATGGCTTAGATGAAGGACAGGGGACTCACAGAAAGCAAGTGACCCACACTGTAGTTGAAAGGATTCCCTAGAAGTTCATGTGTTGGAAACTGGTCCCTAATGCAGCCATGCTGACTGGCTGCTGGTTACGGCATCACTGCACTTAGAAATGCATGTGTCCATCTATGGGATGACGGGTTAACAGATTACCATAAGAGTAGATGTCAAAACAGCAGCTTTCTTTGTCATGCTTCTCTGCCTCTCCATGCCTTCTGTCATGTCACAAGGCAGCAGAAGGCCCCAGTGTTATAGGGAGGTCACTTGTTGATTCCCGGCTGCTCAACCCTGAAATAATCACACAGAAACTATATTATTTAAATCACTGCTTGACCCATTAGCTCTAGTTTCTTATTGGCTAACTCTTACATCTTAACTTAACCAATCTTTACTAATCTGTGTATCACCACAAGGTCGTGGCCTACCAGCAAAGTTTTAGCATGTCTGTCTCCAAAGGCAGCTTCATGGCTTCTCTTTGACTCTGCCTCCTTTCTCTCAGCATTCAGCTTAGCTTTTCTCACCTACCTCTATTCTGCTCTGCTCAGGCCCAAGATAGTTTCTTTATTAACCAATGGTATTCACAGCATACAGAGGGGAACCCCACATCACCCCAGTTGATACTGAGCAGATGCAGGATTTGGACTATATGCACCTGTATCCTTTTAAGCCTTTTTAGGTTTACTTATTAGCTGTGTGTGTGTATGTGTGTGTGTGTGTGTGTGTGTGTGTGTGTGTGTCCGTGCATGGAGGGTAATGAGTTCTCTTCTTCCACTATGTGTATTCTGGGAATCAAGCTTAGCTTACCAGGGTTGGCCATAAGCACCTTTGTCTGCTGAGCCATCTTGCTGGCCTTGCATTCTTGTTTGTTTTTGGTTTTAATTTGTAATCTTCACCATAAAATGTATAAACAAGTAAGATGCTCTTTATAACTACCGGGACATAGGTATTTTTGTTAAGGAAGCAGAAACTAGACTGAGTTATCCACTTTTCCAGACCCACTTGTCAAAGCTCCTACAGCAATGTTTCACTGGCTGTCCGGAATCATTCCGGATTCAGGGTCCCAAATTAAGTTTTGTGTTTCTACCTACAAATTTGCTTTTCCAGTTTCCCATAATCCACGCCCAGGATTGATGACTCTTCACCTCCCCCCTCTTTACTTTCCCTCCCTTCCTGGCTGTACTTTGGGTCCCTCCATGCCATCTCTTCTTTCACATCCCTTTGTGGCTATCCCAGTCCCGTCCTGGTCTAAATTGACCGTCTTTAAGAGGCTTGCTGCCCCACTGGCAGCCCATTCCTCACTTACACTGATTCACACGTGAGACCGTGTCCACATCCCTTCTGGGCTCACGCAACCCACGAGGCATTCAAGGCAGAGAAGCCAAGTGCATCCGAGCCTATCGCAGTCTGATTCTCTCTGTCCCACCCAGAGGCCTCTTGGGCCTTTACATACTTAGACTGGCACCATCTACAAGCTGCATGTTTCCAGCTAACTACTGCAGCTCAGACCATTCCAGACCCCTCCTGTGCAGGCCCCCTTCTTCATGTAACCTCCTCTCTTGGACCCTTGGGCAGCCTTGGGTTCCGTGGATGGAAGACATCAGAAGAGATGGATGTCCACCTGAGAGCGGTACCAACCACATGTGGTAGAAATGAGAGCGGAAAAGGAGGTGAGCCGCTTGGACCACCTGCCAAGTGCCAGGTGGGTCACTTTGCCATCTGTCTTCAGGTTCTTCATCAGTGAATTACAGCAGCGGGGAGTTCTCAAGACTCACTCTATGGAGACCTAAGAGTATTTGGAGAAAATCTGGCAAACAGCCCATTTTTATGCACTCTTTGTTCTTTTCTTGACTGACTTCAATGGGATTGTGTTTGCCCTCTTGAGTGCCCATAGTGATGGCTCGTGGTACAGGAAGTATAAGTGGCTGTGTAATAAGTGAAGAAGTAAGATCCTGTGCTTTTTTTTTAAATTGGGAAAATGCATACCATTCCTGAAGTGGCAAGGCCATTTGACTTTATTTCCCTGGAGAACTGTTTTAACAAGAGTGACTGGGTCATTTTTGGCAACTGTGTTATTAGCTGATAGACATTTTTGGAAAGAAGTTTAATAATGTGCATATGAAGCTTTAAACTTACATGTATTTAATTTTATTTATTAAATTTCTGAAGAAGTAATTAAAGATAGAGACTAAAATTTAACTTTGGGCTGGCAAGACAGCCCAGCATATAAGGTGCTTGCAGTCAAGCCTGCTGATTTGAGTTCAATACCTGGAACCCTCATGGTATAAGGACAGAACCAACTCCAGAGCCAGCTTCTGACTTGGTGCCTGCACAGGCATGTGCACACACAGAAAGCATGAACGGCAAAAAGTTTAGCTTTGCTAAGGCTGTTCATAATAGAAAAAAATTGAAAACAACTTATGTCCAATAATAAGGGATTAGTTAAATAAATATTAGAATTTAGAGCCAACGGAATTCTGGGTAGCTATCAATTATTATTGAAGTATAGTTTTAAAAGATTTATTTCATTTTTATTTATGAGTATGAGTAGGGATGCTCTGGTTGCCTATAGAAGCTGTCAAATCCGGTGGGGCTGGAGTTACAGGTAAGTCACCTGATGTGTGTGCTGGGAACTGATTGGGGTTCTCTGGAAGAGTAGCAAGTACTCCTAACTGCTGAGCCATCTCTCCAATTCCTGAAGTGTATATATACTTTATTGGGTTTTTGTGTATGTGTGAGAGAGTCAGGGTTTCTCTGTGTAACCCTGACTGTCCTGGAACTCACTATGTAGACCAGGCTGGCCTTGAACTCTACCTGCCTCTCCCTTCTGAGTGCTGGGATTAAGGGTAAACACCAAAGGCATATACCACCATCCCTGGTGTGAAGTATATCTTGAATGTGGATGAAGGGAGTCACAACAAGTAATTGAATAGAGTCAGGTCATTAAAAAACATGTATTTTATAGAGACACATTAGAATAAAAACAAATACATGTACCCAAAAAACACCTGGCAAGATCTCGCTACTCCAAGTCATCACCTTGGAACTTATCAGAAATGTAGAACACAAGTTGAACATTACATACTGGTAATCCCAGCACTCAGGAGGATGGTGAGTTTGAGGCCAGCCTACACTATATAGAAAACTGTGTTTGTGAGTTAACGTTTAAATGAAGGGGGTGGCAGAGAAAAGAAGAGAAGGCATCTGGGCTGCTGAGAAGCTTTGGGTGGTTCTTGTGCGCTGTGTGGTTTACTGTGGTGCAGGTCCATCAAATGCAAGTTCTGTATGTGGACTGAAGGGGGTTTTATTTATTTATTGGGGACAAATGTGTGTTATTACCACAGCAAGGAAAAAATGATATTCTTTGTAAAATACATAGTGTATTTGGGGTCATTGAAACTTTAACAGAAGACAGCAGGCGGGAGAGGGAGAGAAAGAGGGCCAGGCCCACTCAGTGGCTCCCGAAAGTTCTGCTCCTTGTCTGCATGTGTTTTAGTCCTACAGGAGAGCTCCTGGGTTACAGAGTGACATTTTCAGAAGCACCACTGTTTTAGAAGGACCTCTGCTTTTCCCAGGCAGGACAAGTGGCAGATGGCCACAGGAGTTGGCCACCGCCAAGCTTCTACCCTGGGCACAGAGAAGGTCTCTTTCCAGTCTTCCCATCCTTGCTGCCTGGTCTTCCCATTAAGATTCAGGCTGGCTTGGCAGATTAGATCATTTTGCTTCCAGTAAGTGAGCTGGCTACTTATGCATTCTCCTGCATCCTCAGTGCCAGACACATTTCTCAATCCTCCTCTGCTGGTCAGCCAAGGCCAGGAACAGAGTGTTTCCACCTTCCTTATGTCAGTCTGTCCAGCTGTGGCAGGTGGCTCTGTTGGAAGGCTACCATCCTCAACCTGGGATGTTCAGAAGACGGTCTCTTCCATGTCCACTGACACCAGGCCGAAGCCCCACCTGGGGAAAGAGCAATTGGGATGCACCCTTTCAGATCTTCTCCCTATATGAGTCCATAAGGAGGGTGTGCAGCGGCAGCTGGTGGCTCGAAGTGGGCGTGCGTCCTGATGGTAGGCGATGCTCTCGGAAGCCTCTGAAGTGACATTGTCATCACTTGGACAAAAGCACAGACCAGCCCCTGAGTGGGTGAATGGTCTGGAAGTTAAGTTTGTCCAACACTGGCCTGAAAATACTTGCCCAGGGAATGAATTGCCCTGATCCGAAATGACCTTGGTTCTTTAGAAGGTAGAATGCAGAGATGGAATTAGAGTGAACGCCCCTGTAAGGGAGCACAGCCCGGAGTCGAGATGTGGGCTGTGTGAAGAATGAGTAACAGGTTGCAGGCCTTTGTGAGGGACAATGTGGTTTGCTGGTCAGGCGGAAGGAAGCCATCTTCCTTTGGAGAACTCAGGTCCACACAGAGCAGGCCTATGTCTTGAAATGGTGGATGGAAGAATGGCAGTAGAAACAGGGTATCTTGCCTGGGCCTGAGAGGCAGGTCCAAGAAGGCATGGTGGTAGCTGAGTCAGGGATCCACTCAAGAGAGGTTGCGGGCTGCAGAACGCCTCAGAATCTTTTATCCAGTTCACCAAAGCTAGAATTCCAGAAAAGCTATCAGTGTGTGAAGGAAATATGGAACGTTTCTCTATCCGTACTGCACATGTAAACCGGAGTCAAGGCAGTTCAAGGATGGCCTGGGAAGGTGGGACAACTCTGAGTGGGTGCTGTGGTTGGTCCCCACAACGGGGTTGGAATGTCAATGAAGTGGCTGGTTGGCAGTCAGGGTGTACGGTCTTTGTGATCAGAGCTTCCTGCCTGTAGGAACATTATGGGAGCAAGGTGACCAAGCAGATGGCGGGCAGGCCTCAGCTCCATCGGCTCCTGCACTACATAGGCCCTGCTGGCCTGGCTGAGATTCCATGGTACCTTTCCTTTCCTTTGGCTCAATCTCCTTTTCTTGTAGGGGAGCAGCTGCAGGCTGCTCTATCTCGGCCACACAGGGGCCCTAGCTCCTCAGGGGTTTGGAGCTGCAGTCCTTTGGCGATTTACTGAGCGCTAGGTGCCTTCAGTCCCTGCAGCTGACACCTCCCACAAGCTGTGTGCAATCTAAGAGGAATGCTCTCCACCACTCAGATGCTAATTTTGTTTGTTTTCAGACAAGGTCTCAGTAGTAGCCCATTCCGTAGCCCATTGAGCTTCTTATAGAGTCAAGGTTGGTCTTGAAGTCTTGATTCTCCTGCCTCAGCCTCTCAAGTGCTAAGAATTGCAGATGGGTGCCTCCATGCCCTTCTTGAATGCTAATCTTGAGCCTTTTCTCTCCAGGAGGTAAAAACACCTGCTGGTTCCCAATGTCTGGTCTCCTGTTCTCCCATCTGGCCCTAGGTGCACCCCTGGTCCCAAGCTATTTAACTCACTGCTGCACCTAGGATCCTGGTCCACAGTCTGCCACGTCTCTATTTCGAAAGGCCAAAGAAGGCCAAGTTCATGAGGTGGGAACAGACTGGTGAGAGAGCAAGAGATGTGGCCCCAGAGTGTAGAACTCCAGAGAGCAGGACCTAGAGTGAGCCTGGACATTGTCTCTATGGGGAGTGGGGCCTGTGGCAGAGCCTGCAATGGACCACTATGAAGAAGCCAGTGCCCAGTTTCCCTTGGTGATGTTCTCTGAGGGCCCGACTCTACCCACAGTCAGCTAGACGCCCTGAGAGTTGCTCCTGCTGGTAGGATGCCTGCCTCCAGTGATCTGCTCTGTCCTTGGCTTCGATACCTCTTGCAGAGTTGCCTTAGTTCTCGCATGCTATCCCGAAGGCTGTGGTGACTGCTATTTGCTTTGAGAAAAAGTAAAAATGTCCTAGGCCAGGTGGTGTGGGAGGTCCTTCTGTCTATATGTTGATTTATTGGTTAATGAATAAATAAACCGCCTTGGCCTGATAGGATAGAACTTAGGTAGGTGGAGAAGACTAAGCTGAATGCTGGGAGGAAGAAGGCAAAGTCAAAGAGAAGCCATGGAGCCACCACCAGAGATAGATGCTGGGAATTTTACCCAGTAAGCCACAGCCTCGTGGTGATACACAGATTACTAAAAAATGGGTTAAACTAAGATGTAAGAGTAGCCAATAAGAAGTTAGAGCTAATAGGCCAAACAGTGATTTAATTAATACAGTTTCTGTTTGGTTATTTTGGGGCTAAGCTAGCCAAGCAGCCAGGAAGAACAAGTAGCCAGCCTCCTCCTACAGACAGGAGTCTATGACCAGGCCTGAGTGTGAAGCTGGGCACCTCGCTTGATCAGCAGGCTTTGCATTCAAGACCACTATGGACAAGAGATTCAGTCCTTCTCTGCAGGAGTATGAAGGTGACACAACCAGACGTCAGATGGACACCTGTAAGCACCTGTCACAAAAGTAAACCATGGTCACTGCGCTGTTGCTATGTTACATGCTGCCTGACCAGAGCACACAATGTCCCTGAGCATGGGGCT
Organism: Neodon shergylaensis; assembly: GCA_025134845.1. NCBI lineage: Eukaryota > Metazoa > Chordata > Mammalia > Rodentia > Cricetidae > Neodon > Neodon shergylaensis. Next base: position 1,758,418 of record JABTXL010012322.1, on the reverse strand, counting down.
GGGTATGCAACATCAAACAGCCACATAGAGTTTGTCCTTTTTGTGCTGTCTAGATTTCAGTGTGAGCATTCCTGGCACAGTCCCCATTGTTGACGCCATTGTCACTACCCCTACCTTGGAGCTATTAGAACTTCTCACACCCTCCACCTGCAGGGTCTGGTGATATCATCTGCTGATGTCACTAGTCAAGGAGAAATTGAAAAAGTCTTTCTTGGTCCTCTCCCTTCATTGGGCCAAATACTTAGATACCTTTCCTTTCCACTGCTTTCTCTATTGGACTGGTGGAAGCCAAGGAGAGAACCAATAGGGAAGCCTCCAAAACCCTAGCTGCACCCAGTCTGAGGCCACAGGTGGAAGCTCTGTGTCTGACCTCAGCAAAGCAGTACCCGAGGCTTAGGACAGTAGGAAGATAAAGAGCCTGCCCATCCCCTTTTCCGTGTTGATAGACGTCTCTAAGGAGAGTTGGCTGTCATATGCCATCCACACACATCTGTACCCCAGCATGCAGATGTGCCCTCCACCTGTCTCCTTGTAGAACTCATAGCACATTATGCATGGTGTGTGGTGAGCACCAGCCAAATCACTAAGAAATGACTTGTCCAGTTGGGTGACATCATATAAGTGAGATGCTCCCTTGCAACCTTCTCCATTTCTGTGAGTATACAGCCTGTGTAGTCACGAAGCCACAGGAGCCCAGAAGCCTGCCTGCCTGTAAGGATGTGGGAAAGGGGGATTGGACTTTATCTATAAGGTCTGAGTTCTTGACAAAAATGTATTCGTGTGCTCAGGATGTAATTAAAATACAGTAAATTAAAAAGAAATATCATGAGGAAAGGATTCTACTAATAAAAAGACCCTGGGGCTGGAGAGACGGCCGAGTGGCAAAGAACATGTACCACTCTGGTAGATCCAAGTTCAGTTCCCAGTGCTCATGCTGAGTGGCTCACAGCTCCCTGTAAGGCCATCTCCAGGGGATCCATTGCTCTTCCAGCCTCTATGGGCACTGCACTCACATGCAACCCCCCCCCAGAGGTGCACAATTTAAAAGATACTAAAGATAAATAAGTAACCAGAATCCTGTAATACCAAAACTATATAGAAAGTCCAGGGACTTAAAAAAATCAAACAAATAACTATAGAACTTTGATAAAATCACTAGAAATATGGTAACTCTTACCGAAGTCGATCTTCACTCTCGCTGTTTATTGAGCTTGAAGTCTGAGGGCACAAAGATGTCTTTAACCTTCTGACATGGCTGACTCGGGGGGCGGGCTCAGTGAGCAGAGGTGCTCCAGGCCCCAGTCTTTCAAGGGTGTCTCTGAAAAAAAACAAACAGGGCCAAGAAGGGGAGAGGTGATCCTTAAAGACCCCAGAGATGAAGACCGATACTGCCCACCTTCCTGTCCTGAGTGGTCCAGCCCTTGACTGAGAGCTTGTCTTGGCACTGTGATGGGCCAGCACTCTGCTCCTCCTTGACCATATATTGTATTCCCATCTATCTACAAAGGATGCAGACTGTTGCTCTATTGAAGTCTCTCCTCCTATCTGGCAGGAACTTAAAGATCTCTGCTTGTCTGCTGTCTCTGGACCACAACCTTCTTAGGAATGTCTCCCACAGACCCACCTTTCCTTCCAAGAGTTCTGTTGCCATTCAACAAGCCCTGTGTCACCTACCCCAGGCCCTCATGCAAGGCAATAGATGCACAGGGAGAATCTATCAGATGAGAGGAAACTCGAGGCTGAATGTGATGGATACAACCTATTAGGCCTCTGCCACTGGATCCTTGGAAAGCTCGGGTTGTGGGGAGGAAGGTCATGTCCTTCCTCCAGGGACCAGGAAATTCCAGCTGGTGATAAACCTGCTGTTTGTCCTAATTAGCAGCCTTAATACCTCATACAAGCCATTAACAGGCTGGTGCATTGATACACATCTTTAGATGTAATTACTAATGTCATTAGCCTAATCCATAATCAATACCTGGGTAATTGCTTCCTAGGGTTTATAGTTAGTCCCTGGGTTTGTGGCATTGCGAGCTACATCCATCTGCAGACATTCTAATGGACATATACAGGTTCCTGACAGCCAAGCTCATCAGGGAGTCTGGTCAGAAGGAGACCATGGTGTGGCATAGAGTGGGGATTGGCTTCCCAGCTACCTGGCTTCGGAAGCTTGAGTGATCAAGCTTCTTGCTTATCTGGGAATGGACTGAAGCTCTAGAACAAGAGGGACCACCTCAGAAACGAGGTCAAAAATTGCCCGTAGGGCCTGGGAGACAGACTCTAGACCTCAGGCATCATTCCTTCTGCATATGACCTCCTTGCCAGAAGAATGGGAAGAGGGTACTGAGGATGACACCCAGACTAGGGATGCTCAACCATTAGGCTGTCACATCGCATCCGTCTATGTGCCTTCCTGTTGCCACTTAGGCTTGCCGGGAAGGCTGCAGTTGAGCCCAGTGCTTTCCTCTTTGACAGCGCTGGTGGCCCAAGGTCAGGCAAGAGTGACAGGAGAGAAGCCTGTGGACAGTTATCTTATGAATGGGCTCCCATCTGACTGTGATTGGAATTAATACCAAGCTTCTGCTTCCAGGAACGTCTCCAGCACAAAGATCTGGGCTGAGAAGGTCTGGGCTGGAATGCTCTGAGGGCTAGCCATAAATCTCTCCCCAAAATGATGATGCATAAGCTAATTGCTCTGGAGGCACCGTGCTCACCCCTTGGAGCCAACATGTCACTCCACATCCTCCCCGCTCCACCATTCTCTGGGAACAGGGCCAAAGAGGGGTGGATGGGCGTTGGCAAAGTCACCATGAAGGAAAACATTTTAATTCATTTAATTATGAGACTCTCAGAAATCCATGCTCTGTTTCTCCTTGGGCTTGTTAAAGAAAATGAGAAGTGGCTTGTTCCCACCCCCACCCTCTCCTTAGCCAAAGAGGCTCTGAAAAGTGTGGGGTGTGGGCAGCATGGAGCTATGCACAGCCAGGAACAGTAGCCCAGATGATGAAATGCTAGCCCAAACCTTGCTGGCTTGCAAGACATCCCCATGCCATTCACATTGTCTTCTCTTTCATGCCATATGAAGTCTACAGGGATCTGCCTTTTGTGGGGCACTAAACTTTGTACTTTCTTCCTTTCCCAGCAGGCCTGTGAGAGCAAAATGGTAACATGTGAACCTTGTAGATCATGATCAGACTATTCATACTAATCACAAGGTCCTTAGCAGAGTATCTTTTACCATCCAGCCTATCTTATGACACAGACTCACAAGGTCCATGGTCTGTATGCTGGGCTTCACTCTGACTCCCGAGAATAGACAGCATAGCTGTCACCAGAAGCTTGCATCTCTTCAAAGACACCACTGAGTGAAGACAAATGTATCAAATGGTGGGAAGAAGCATATACAAAATATCCCCCAGTCCACGCCTGGCCTGGGGCACCCAACCCCCAAGGGAAACAGACAACAGTGCTCCACTCTACCGTAGCAAGCAGGAATCAGGCAGTGGAGAGCCTTGGGCAGAAAGTCCTCCAAACCTTGCCTCTCTATTTTAGTGAGCGCTAAGAGGGAGACATAAGTCTGTGGGCACTGGTACCCTGAGCCTGGATCATAAGGTCTTTCTCTGTACTTTACAGGGTAGCAGTGGAAGCCAGAGCGAGCGAGATAAGTGCAGGAGCAGGACAGAAGCCCCCAATGGCCTGATTTTGTCCCCAAGCCCTAATGGAGATTGGGGCAGGCAGTATTTGGGACATTGCTAATCTGTGTGTGAAGAATACATTCTGTTCTTCCCAGGAGAGAAAGGATCTTGCGTCTGACCACTAGCAGGGAGTTTTGGCAGCTTCCTCAGTTTCCCTGCTTCTCTGAGCCTTTTGACCAGCTTGGCCTCTGGCTCCATATGGGCACCATCTCACAGGGGCCCCACCCACCAACTAGCTCCAGCTACTCCAGACAGGGCAGCAGACTGAAGCCAGCAGTATCAAAAGTGCTATAGAAAGTGATAAATGCACATCCATGTTTTCTTAACCAGCCCTTTACTGAGCCTGAGCAACACTGATAGTACCCATCCTGCCCCATGGCTGCAGAGGGAAAAAAACAATAGCCCCATAAACATACAAAATTTAAAAATACAAAGAATCGATGAAACTGAGGTTGTTCTTTGACAAGATAAACAAACCTTTTAGCCAAATTAATCAAAAGAAAGAGAGAAGACCCAAAATAATAAAATTAGAAATGAAAAAGTGAGATTATAATGAATACCAATGAAATTCAAAAAATCATAAGGACATACTTTTAAAACCTCTACACCGTTAAGTTGGAAAATCTAAAAGAAATGGATGAATTTCTAGATGCATACAACATAACCAAAATTAAACCAGAATGAAGTCAATAGCTTAAAACAGCCATAGCCAGCAACAATTGAAGCAATAATAAAAAGTGATGCAAGGAGAGGGTCCCTTGTTTATCCTAGCCTCCCAGCTAGCTTACACCCAAAATAACCACATAGAAACTGTATTCATTAAAACACTGCTTGGCCCATTAGCTCAGTTGTTTCTTTGTTGTTACACACATTCCTAAATATACGCATATGGCCAGTTCAGTCCATATTATGTTACTTAAATATATATGATTTTAGTCTACTTGGGATTAGTAGCCAATTTGTAGCATCTTCCCTAGGGAGACTATTTCTCTCACTCTCATATTCCGTAGTGGACTGCAGTTCTTTGTCTAGGATAGAGGTTTCTGGATATACCCCCTCCATGTTAGTTTGTCAATTGATGTTGACCAAGTTTAGGTCTTGTTTAGGTAACAATTATGAGACTTCATAGGTGTAGCTTCTCTGACATTTCGAGGAGACACACTCTCATAGCAAATTTCTTGTTCCTCTGGCTCTTACAGTCTTTCTGCTCCCTCTTCCGCTATGATTCCTGAACCTTAGGTGCAGAAATTGTGTTGTCGATGTACCAGCTGGGGCTGGGCACCACATGGTCACTTGCTTTCTGCATTTTGATCAGTTGTAATTTTCTGTAATGGTCCGGTATGGGATTCCCCTCTGTATGCTATGAATATCATTGGTTAATAAAGAAACTGTCTTGGCCTATGATAGAGCAAAAGAGTAGAGCTAGTTGGGGAAAACTAAAATGAATGCTGGGAGAAGAAAGAAGGAGTTGAGAGATGCCATCGAGCTGCCAGAGAAGAAAGATGCAAGCTGCTAGCCAGAACCTTGCCAGTAGGCCACAAGCCTCATGGTAAAATATAAAATAATAAAAATGGGTTAATTTAAGATTTAAGAGTGAGCTATAGATGTGCATAAGCTAATAGGTCAAGCAGTGTTGTCATTAATACAGTTTCTGTGTGATTATTTTGGTTCTGGGCAGTCTGGAACAAACAAGCAGCCTCTGTACAACAATGGTCTCTATCTGTTGCAAGGGAACATTTCTTTGATGAGGAGTGAGAACTATATTTGTGGGTATAAGGATAAATATTTTAATATAAATATATTATATTATATTATATTATATTATACTAGTTTTAATTAAGTGGGTCTTGTAGGTTCCCTGTGACCTCACTAGCCCTAAGTGTTGCCTAGGTTTTCAGTACCAGCCATAATATCCATCTTGTTGAATGAGCCATACATCCAATTAGAGAGCTGTTAGTTACCACCAAGGTACACATGCCAATATTTCACTTTTAGGATACCATGTCATGTTGGTCTTTGTTTCAGTTTATGGGCATCGTAACTCTGTGGGACAATTGGTTGCTTCCCTTCCCTGGAAGCCTGAATGGCATCTTCTGATGTCAACAAAGACTTAAGTGTGAAACCTAAAACATAGAAAATGATAGAAAAAAATGCAGGCAGTGCCTACAGGGTATAGGTGTTGGAAAGGACTTTCTGACTAGGACTCCATTTGTCCAGAGATTGAAGCCAACAATTGACAAGAGGGGCATTATAAAACTAAAAAGCTTTTGCACAGCTACAGAAACAATCAATCAAGTGAAGAGGAAACACACATAATGAGAGAGGACCTTTGCCAGATAGATATATGACAGGTTTAATATCCAGAATGAATAAAGAACTAAAAAAAAAGAATAAAAAAAACAAACAGCCAATTCAAAACCTGGGCTGTGGATCTGAACAGAGAGTTTTCTCAAAAGAAGTAAAAAATGTCTAAGAAATATATCAAAAATGTTCAGTTTCTAGCAATCAAAACAATGCAAATCAAAATAACTCTGAAGTTTTGTCTCACCACAGCCAGAGTGACAAAGGTCAGCAAAACACCCAACACCAAAAACTGCAGACAGTGTGAGGAAGGAAGAACCCTTGTCCACTGCTGGAAACGATGTGATGATGTGGGAGGGTCTTCTGTTTTGTGTTGATTTCATTGGTTAATAAAGGAACTGCCTTGGCCCTTTGATAAGACAGAAAATTAGGTAGGCGGAGTAAACAGAACAGAATGCTGGGAGGAAGTGAGGCAATCGCCATGCCTCTCCTCTCTGGTCAAATGTGATGGAGCCATCCGCCAGGTAAATGTGACCTGAGTTTGATTCCTGCCTTGCATTTTCAGTCAGGAATCAGAGACTGAACAGAAGTGAGACCCCCACTATAAAAGCTCCAGGCCCACATCCAGTGATTCACCTCCCCAGTGAGGCTCCACATCCTAAAGGTCTCAGGACCTTCCCAAACAGCACCACCAGCTGGGGACCAAATGTTCAAATACATGAGTTCACGGGGGACACTTCACACTCAAACCACAATAAAGGGGGTGCCTGAAAGCATCCTGCCAGGGACAGGGGCCATACGTGCAAGGGAAGAAGAAAGCCAGGAAACATGGAGAGCAGAGTAATGGGGCCATGGATCCGAGGGTTGGCAGTGTGATGGACCTTGTAGGATTCCTGATGTGCCACACGGTAAGACCATTACAGTGGGAGAAACTGAAAGTTTTGCATAGTCTGAAGTGGTGGCTCCTCTGATGGTTTGTGAAATGGATTATGTAAAAACTGTTCTATATATCTAGAGCACTCAGGATGGCCGTTTTAAAATAAACCATTATACACAGCAAACATGTAATAGACTACGAACTGTGTATGGTGGTTCACGCATGCAATCCCAGAACTCAGGAGGCTGAGACAGGAGGTCCATAAATTCAAGGCTAGCCTGGGCTACCATGGAGACCAGGCTTTAAAAGAAACAGAAAAGATGTACACAATGTGAGCATACTGCAGTGAGAATAACACATGGGCTGGGGTGTGGCTCACTGGTAAAGTTCTCGGAGAGCTAGCACAAACCCCAGCATAAGATGGGGAGCTGCCTTCCATCACCTAGTATCCAAGAGCATCATCGGAAATTAAACTGCCAGCTTGGGGGTTTTAGGCCACCCTGATCTTATAAGCTAAGGCTAGACCCTGCCTGAAGACTCATTGAGTCCATTGCCTATCTCCCCTGATCTTGTGAGCTAAGGCTAGACCCTGCATGGAGACTCATTGGATTTGTTGCCTACCTCCCCTGACCTTGTGAGCTAAGGCTAGACCCTGCATGGAGACTCATTGTGTTCATTGCCTATCTCCCCTGACTTTGTGAGCTAAGGCTAGACCCTGCATGGAGGTCATTGGGTTCTTTGCCTATCTCCCCTCATCTTGTGAGCTAAGGCTAGATCCTGCGAATCTGGGCTTCTGCTTATGGGCTTCATTGTCTGTGTCCTCTGAACTGAGGTCCAGGGCAGTTGCCTTTCCTCGTTCCTCATTAAGTCAAGTTTGGCACAATCAGGGACTCCTGTAGAAATCTGGGCCATTCATGAGCTAGGACTTCTGTCCATTGCCATCAGGAAGTCATGAAATTCAAGTTCATCTCTTCTGGCAAACTCCCTCATGCTAACCGTTCTTGGCTTGCATTTCAAGGATTAAATAGTCTCTTCCTTTTTCCTAAATCTTTAATGCACTTTAGAAAATTAATTCTGTATTTTGTCCAGGTTTTCAGTGTAAGAGATACTCAACCCACCCACTATATCATCAAAACGTATTCAGAATGACCCAATTTTCAAGTTTTGACATTGCATAATTTTAAAAGTTATGCAGTAAGTTTTTGAAAGAACTGTCTTATTTCCAGAGTTACTGACCTTTCTGCCTTCTTGTCTCACCCCCACTGCCAACCCCACAGGTTACGCATAGTTCTTCCAATGACCCTCACTGTGACCGTGACCTGTGTTGAACACGAAGTCCAACTGTAGGATGTGTCTTATGGAGTGGAATACCACAATGTTAGACCAGACTCCACCCAAACCCACTCCCTGGCACTAAAAATGGATTTCACATTTAAACCTGATTCTGTGGCTTAAAGAAATCCGCCATGTCCCTCCACACTTGTCGCTGGGACAGAGTTAAGAAGTTGCTTTGTTGTGGCATAACACAGCAACTCTTGATCTACGATCCTAACCAGTACCAGGCTCTTCCACGTTCCGTGTGATGTACCCTATGCTGAACTAAATCACAAAATGTGAAACTCCTCACCACCCCTAAAAAGTGGTAAGAATTCAGACCTTTCCTTTGTTCTCAGAATTGGTATGAGATTCTTCAGGGAGACCAACTGGGGATTTGGTCCAGCCTCTGGCCTCTCCCCACCATCTTTTTCCTGGGCAGTTCTCTCTCTCTCTCTCTCTCTCTCTCAAGCTCTCAGAGAACCACATGTGTCCTGGAACCAAAGGCATGGGCCACCACGCCATCTTACTCTTACTCTCTATGAAGCTTCTCTCCAGACTTTAAAATGAATCTTCTCCTCTTAAAGAGGATTGTAGTTTCCCTGAGAGTGACTGGTCCTTATAACCCCAAGCTCATGAAGAAGGCTTCTGCTGGCAGATCTGGAGTAGCAGGGCCTGGCATGGGCCAATCTACTCATCGGTGGATGTCCTGCCATGCACCAGCTGTGCCCATGTCACACACTGACGGCATGAGTAAAAACTGTAGATGAGGAATCTGAGGTGGCCCAGCACTGGCTCTTACTCAGCTCTTCCCAGGCTCCTCTGAGCTTCAGCAGAGAGACTCTGGCCAAGGAGTGAGCTCTCTGGCAGACATCTCCACATGTAGACCATCCGGAATATTGTCTTTGGCAGTGGTAATGGTCAAGTCAGAGCTTGTAGCCTTTCCAACTCCTTTGCCAGGAGAGGGGGGCGCCTCGGCCAGGACTTCTCTTGCCCCAACACCGAGTCCAGTAGGTAAAGAAATCAGTTCAAGTGGGGACCCACTTCTCGTTCTAAGCAGCCCTTTGTCCTTGGTGAGATCATACAGGGGACTCCAGGACAGAGACCTGGAGCAGAAGCAGTCACGTGTGTTTCAGTAACATGAACGCTTACAGGTCCCAGAGGAGAAGACGGGACCATGTGGTGACCAGGCTTTACTGAGCCAGTCCTGGAGTGGCCAGTGTGGCTTCTGCAGTGCCATGGCCTACACACCCATGAACTTCCCTTGCTGAGAACTCAGTCACTCTTGACCAACCTGCCAATGACTTCTTTTGAGGAGACTTTGAGAAGCAATTTCTAGCATTTCCTTGGAGCCAACAGCAGTTGTTGGCTGCATCAGGCACACACTCAGCTGTCTTGGGACCTGCCCCCCCCCCACACAGGAGGACCTGAGCCACAGATACAACGGCCCAGTGGTGCAGCCGAGAACATCTGTCCCAGAGCTTCATAGGCACCTTCCCAGCATGCCTTTCTGTTTATATAACATTCACCCTCTGATTGTTTACAGCCGAACACGGCCCTGACGATAGAGTATCCCAATTTAGTCCGTTCAGAAGGGATCCATGTTAAGGAAGATGCTTCCAGAACTGTCACCTGGGCATCTTGAAACAGATCCCGATACAGCCCTTGATAGAATGTCACTCATAGGAAGATGGGCAGCCTTGGTGAGCCTGGTGCCTAGAACCAGCCCCATCTGAGTCCTGGCCAATCTCAAGGCAATGACTGTCTCTGGGACACCATTTTTCTTATCAGGAACAAGCGGGAACAATTGCTGCCTAGTTTTTGGCAATTATGTTTTTACCATACCACCGTCATTTCTAGGGTGTCTTTCAAACTCCCTCAGATGGGCTGCACCTCCTAGCATGCTTCCCTGCCAATCCCATACAGCCTGGTGATGCTGCTCCCAAGACTCTGGCTTGGTGTAGGCTCCTAAGAGGTAGATGTGGGGGAGAGAGAGAGTTTGCTAACTCCCTGGGATCCACACACCCTGTGTATGCCTGGACCATCCCCCATTTCCTGGGATCCACACACCCTATGTATACCTGTACCATCCCCCATTTCCTGGGAGCCACACACCCTATGTATGCTTGTACCATCCCCCATTTCCTGGGATCCACACACCCTATGTATGCCTTACCATCCCCCATTTCCTGGCCCTTATTGACCTGGACTCTAGCATAGCCCCAGTCACCAGTTCTACACAGCTAAGAAAGCCAGAGAAAAGGAAGAGTGAGCTTGAGGCAATTGCCCTGCAACCCTTGGCCATCCTTCCATTGGCCTGATTTGCCAACCTAAACTAGGTCAGCTAGAGCCTGAAACCAAGCCCTCACTCTGCCAGGTGGGAGGCACAGCTGTTTCCGCAGACCATTTGGGTACTCAGAGCCCATGTGTCCACACAGCCTGTCTCTACCTGGCCACTGGGGTCAGACTCTGCTCCCTGTTGATCTGTGCTCCTTACTCAGGGGGCTGTGTTTCCTCAGGAGCCCATCATGAAAGCATAGGGCCCCTTCCCCGTGTCTGCAGGACCCTGCCCTGGGCAGGTATCCCTGTTCCTGACTCCTTGTCAGGCCTCCCATCTCCAGAGATTGGGCCCGAGATGTCGGAAAGAAGTTAAAATGGAGGCACAGAGCCAGGAAGTAGCTGCAGCTGCTGCTTCAGGATGGAGAGCAGGAGTTGAGTCCCCAAGAGGAGGTCCAAGAGGTGAAAAACTCACAGGAGAGCCTTTGGACAAATGGGGGATTCCCATCTCTGGCAGAATCCCGTCCAAGTCATGGGCTGTGTCCAAACACAAATGTGGAAGGAGAAGAGGTTTCCTAGGGACAGCAGCTGCAGCTGGGTATCCGATGTGCTGGCTCTGGGCAACCGGGAGAGGGATGATGTCACACTGCTATGTGCAGAGGAGCCCGCTGTAGGTCCCAGCTGGATCCATGAGCGGCCCCTCTCCCGGCCCTTCAGGAAAGGAGTTCGTTCCCCTTCAGACACCCTTCCTAGCTACCCAACAGCCACAGTGACAGCTTCCCAGGGGCCCAGCTGGCATGTGACAAGAGTCTGAGGGGCAAGGGAGGAGGTCACGGTTAAGCTCTGACAGGATCAGAAGGAGAACTCCTCCTGCACTGGCCACCAGCACTGGGCAGACATAAGCATGTCTACACGCCAGAAGATCCCCTTTTCTCGGGAAGCAAACACACTGAAGCCTGGCCCCAGAGCTGATTGAGGTTGGGGGAGATATTGGGAACCGAGGAAGATCAGCCAGCTCAGTCACTTAAATATAGGGGACCCATCAGCTGTTCAACCAGCTTCGGCATTGATGGTGGACTGGCCACACATGCAAGGATGCAGGATGCTCGCAGTGTGTCTATGTAATGCACTGACCACAGGTGGACAGGGAGGGTGTTCTGGGGCTCTTGTGTAATGTGAAACCAGGGATGTTCTCCTACCATGGCTAACTTGGAAAGTCAATGCGGGCCTTGTCTGTGAACCATCTCACCTGACAGAGATCCTTAAAAAAATTTTTTTCCATATGATTATGCAATAGCCATACACGCATGCAAAACTGTAAAAAAAAATTGTGGGGAGACCTCGTCTGCCCTCTTCCTTAGTTTTCCACAGTGATAACGGTCTCGGAAGAAGAGGAAGGGGAAAGCTGCCATGAGGTCCCCTGACTCAAGTGGACCGAGTGTAGACGCCGGACTTCCTTGTGGTAGCCATAGCCGTAGTAACCTAAACAAACCACTTCTCTATTGAGCAGCTTTGTCAAGAAATGTTATATAAATGGAATCATCCGATTACGCAACCTTTTGGCATGGGCTCCCCAGCCCCCATTCAGCTAAAGTCACTGGAGAGCTAGCGGAGGAGCTCTGTTTCTCCACGGTGGCTTCTTTCCTAATGCTGATCAGGATTCCATGGAGTGGACACGCCAGGTGTCTTTAACCCTTTACCCATTTGACAAAATCCCATTTTTTAATGATTACAAAGAAATAGCCATGCTAACTTTCACTTCTCTGAGATAAATGTTGAGGAAAGCGAGCACTCGATAGGACAGTGGCTGTGTAATCGCTACTTCATATCCCAGCAGCTGGCTCTGTGGGCTGCACTTCGCCTGTGTCTCGCCACTTGGCGTCCTCACTGTCTTCCCGTTTTAACAGGTGATGTCTCAGTGTGATTCCGAGTTTCCCTTCCCTGTGGATAAGGATGAAGAGACTGTTTTGTTGTTGTTGTTTTGCTTTGCTTTGCTTTTTGGTGAGTTTCTTTCTAAGCAGTGCACTCTCTCGTGCAAAGTGACTGTGTCTTCCATCCATTTTCTAATTAGATTATTGCTATTTTTACAGTTGAGATTGGGGAGCTCTTTATTCTAAATGCAAAATAAGCCTTTGCCAGATACAAAGTCTGTCGAGATCTTAGCCTGATCTGTAGCTTGCCTTTCCACTCTCTTAAGGTGATGTTTCTCCTAGCAAAAGATTTGTTTCGAGGAAGACCAGTTAGTTTCTGTGTCAAATATAAAAACTAACCAGTCTTGGCTGGACGGCGGTGGTGCATGCCTTTAATCCCAGCACTCAGGAGGCAGAGGCAGGCGGATCTCTGTGAGTTCAAGGCCAGCCTGGTCTAGAAGAGCTAGTTCCAGGACAGGAACCAAAAAGCTACGGAGAAACCCTGTCTCGAAAAATCACACACAAAAAAAAAACTGACCAGTCTTAAATTTTGATTATTTCCTATTTATATTTATAGTACTCCTGTCTTAGAGTTTCTATTGCTGTGAAGAGACATCATGACCACAGTAGCTCTTATAAAGGAAAACATTGAATTGAGGGGCTGGTTTTCAGTTTTAGAAGTTTAGTTCTTTATCATTATGACACAGGGCATGGTGGTGTGCATGCAGACACAGTGCTGGAGAAGGGTTGCTTCATGTTGATATACAAGCAACAGGAAATAGACTGAGATACTGGGTGGTATCTTGAGCACAGGAGACCTCAAAGCCTGCCCCCACAGAGACACACTTCCTCCAAAAGGCCACACCTACTTGAACAAGGCCACACCTCTTAATAGTTCCACTCCCTGTTGGTGTAGGAGGTCCTTCTGTCTATGTGTTGCTTTCATTGGTTAATAAAGGAACTGCTTTGGGCCTATAGCAGTGCTGTAGGGGAATAGAGCTAGGCGGGGAAAACTAAATGGAATGCTGGGAGGAAAAAGGCAGAGTCAGGGAGAGATGCCATGGGTCCACCACCAGAGATAGACGTGCTGAAATTTAGCTGGTAGGCCACTACCTTGTGGTGATATACAGATTAATAGAAATGTGCTAAATTAATATAATTAGCCAATTTAGCCAATAAGAAGCTAGAGCTAATGGGCCAAGCAGTGTTTTAATTAATACAGATTCTGTGTGATTATTTCAGTTCTGGGCGGCCAGGACAAACAAGCAGCCTCCTCCTACACCCTATGAGATTATGGGGGCCAAATACATTCAAACTACCACAATGCCCATGACCTATTTTGAGCTTCCATACAAGTTGTTGAGAGTTCAATAAAGAATCCTTCCTTTTGTTTAAAAAAAAAAAAAAACTGCCTTTCTCTGAATTAACTTTAAACTCTCAAAAATTAGTAAGGTCCAACTGTGAGTCTTCTTCTGGGTGCTGTCGATTTGCATGTTTGCTCCTGTTCAATCTACACTCTCAACTCATAGTCTCCAAAAGGTGCAGGGAGGTCACCCATTTAGAGACCGCCTTAGCTGTTCTATATAAATCCCATGGGAAGATAGTGTCTAAATTAAACATATAGAAGAATCGACACCTTTCCCATGTCAAGCTTTGTCAAGGTATGGCCTAAGGACTCCATTGTTTTTATAGTAGTTGTAGACAAGAGTGAATTTCTGATCTCCTCCTACACATTCATGGTGATTGATTTGTACATGGTACCAGTTTGATCATTTCCCTTATTGGCTCGAAGAGTTTTTCTGCAGTTTTTTTATGTGTATGATTTTAGATGGACCATTGTGTCATCTGCAAATCTGGACAGTTTCTTTCCACCCTATGCATTCGTTACTTTTTTCCTTGTCTTATCGTAGGGGGTTGGGCTTCCAGCATCATACTGAATGAGGGAAGTGACTGAAGAATGCAGTCTTAGCTCCCGTCTCAGAGGAAAAAGCATCCATGAACTAGAGCAATAGTTGTAGGCTTTTGGTACATGGTTTTCAAAAAGTTGAGCAAATTTCCTTCTGTTGTTAGTTTTCTGAGACTTTCTTCTCTAAATAATTGTTTTGGCTTCAACTGGAATGAGGTTGTAAGATATTTGTTCTCCAACCTGTTGTAAATCATGTTAATTTTGTAATATCGATCAGCTTTGCATTCCAGTAATAAATTCCAAATGGCAAGAGTGTATAATCCCTATTATACCCCAACTTTGTCTTATTAATATTTAATTGATGATTTTCATGTTGAAGTTCATGAGAGATATATATACTCTCTCCACCTAGTTTTTGGTATAGCCTAGGCTCAGAAGACAAACTAGGAAAGTTTCTTCTGCTTTCTATTTTCTGAAAGTGATTTTGCAATATGGTATTAATTTTTCATAAGTGGATAATAGAAATCTCCAACTAAACCTGTGGGGCCTGCTGAAGATTTCTTCTAAATTTCAAGTTTGGTTTCCTTCATTGTAAAGGACTCTTTGGCCCACATAGATAGCTGTTCAGGTCATGAAGCATGTATGTGAATCATCCTGGTTGGGTTTTAGTTATTCATGGCCTTTGAAGAATTGGTCCATTTATTTTACACCGTCAGATTCCTGAGTGTAAAACAAGATGGTTTGTACTCTTCCGTCCCTTGCCTTTAAACGACTGCAGGGTCTTCGATGACAGCTGTTTATTCCCAATGTTGACTGTGCTCCTCTCTTCGGTTTAAGGATCAAACTGCCGCTCCATTGGTTTTGCAGTGACCCTCTGTCGAGAGTTCCATCAGCTCCTGCTTTTTAGTGGTGCCTTAATTTTACTTGGTCCTGAGTTCATCCTCTTCTCCTTTTTCATGTTCTTGTGGTGGTAATTGGGTTATTTATTTGAAATGTTGCCTGGCTTCCAGTGTGAGCACTTAGGGCTATACTTTCTGAGCTTCAGGGTGTTTGTTTGTGTTTTGGTGTGTGTGTGTGTGTTTGAAATGAAGGGATCATTGAAGCGCCCTGAGAAGGAAGGGTAGTGCACCTTGAAGGCAGACAGTTAGCATTCATCTGCATGCCTAGCAGCCTGGTCCACAGCTCAGTTGTTTCAGCTCTCAGAGTTCTCTCATCCAGACAGTGAGATGCTAGCCACCATCAGGGATTTGGGGGATTGTAAAGGCTTCTTACCTCAGAGCAGAGTTTCCTCTTAGAGCAGATCCTCGGGAGCAGTCTTTCCCCTTTCTCCCCCACCCAATGACCAACCTTAATAACAGTTATTTTACATGATTATAGAATCAATACATTTTAACTGAATATAATTTGAAAAAATGGGGAAAAAAACTGTAAAGAGGCTGGGGAGATCTTCAGTGATTAAAGCATTTATAGTTCAAACATTAGAACCTGAGTTCAGACCCCTGTCTTATGTGAAAGCCAGGCATGTCTGTGTATATCTATAACCCCAGCATTGTGGGGCTTGGAGATAAGAGGCCCTGAGGCTTGCTGGCCAGCTGGTCTAACAGAAGCACCAAGCTCCAGGATTCAGTGAGATATGCTGTCTCCAACAATACAGTGGAAAATGATAGAATGCACTCAGTGTCTGCCTCTGGCCTTGTGCATGCACAAACACATATGGGGTGCACCTGCACACGCACCTGTACATACACACAAATGAGAGCAGAGAGACAGACAGACAGAGAGGGAGGGAGAGAGGGAGGGAGAGAGGGAGGGAGAGAGGGAGGGAAAGAGGGAAGGAGAGAGGGAGGGAGAGAGGGAGGGAGGGATCAAGGGAGAGAGAGAGTGAGGGAGAAAGAGGAGACAAAGAGAGAGGGGAGAGAAAGAGAGGAGAGAGAGGAAGGGGCGGGGAGAGGGAGGGAGGGAGAGAGCTATTAAGGAAGCAATGTGTGGAAAGGCCTTGTCTTTTTCGCCAGGCCCTGACCTCAGCTGACCCTAACAGATGTTCCGCAGGCTTCCTAGATATGTGTTTATTTGTGTATAATAAAGCGCACAAATGGTTTGGACACTGTTGCTTTCATTTTATAATATTTCAAACATATCTTTGTGTTTCAGATAGTCTACTGAAATATTATCTTAGCATATGTAAATGCGCCATAATTCCACAACTGATGCGCATTCAGGTGTATTTTAAACGTTCACAAGTTGAGTTGTTTGAATAAAGTCCACACAGAAGTGCATGTGTCCATCCTTGCTTCCTTAATATAAATTCCTAGAAGAGGGGTTTGTAGCAAACATTATGATTATTTTTAATAATCCCCCCCACTAGAAAAATCTATTCCCCAATCCACTGTCAGATTTCCTACATTCCTCTATGTTAAATTACCAGCCTTGTTTTGTTGCTTTTGGATTTTGGAGTCTTGCAAATGTAGCCCAGGTTGGAATCAAACTTTAAATATTCCTTCTTCAACCTTATCAATACTGGGATTGCGGTAAATTAATTTTTTTATTATATTTTCCATTATTATGAATGAAACCTTGTATTCTATTGTTTTTATTTGTGGTCCCTGTTGTTAAACAAATGTGATTTTTGACCCACAATTCCCAAGTGTAACAATCTCATTTCTCCCTTCCTGGTGGTTTCAAGGACATATCACCTTTTTAAAAATTTTTAAAAATTTAAAAAGAATTTTTTTTTTAAAGGAAGGTGATTGGAGACTTTTCAGTCCTTTGGTCACCTGTACTGTCAAGACAAATAAGACCCTGTGGTTGGGTGCAGTCTACGCTGGCCCTTCAGGAAGGCATAACCATTGTCCATACACCTCCCTGTCCCCCAGCGGTAACCACACCCCTAAAAGCATCCCGACAACCAGCAGGAGCAGGTACTGGATCCTTCTGCCTGCACAGCACCTGTCCACGCACCGTCCCCTTGGTCATGAGGAAGCTCCGTTTCCAAGGAAGCACGGTCTTTTGAGCTCTTTCCAACACTTACTTGACAGGGTAAAACAGAAGCAGAACATAAATCAGGGCCCTAAAACATCACCTTGCTGCATGAGCCTGGGTCTCCTGGTCTGGCAGGTTCTTATTTAGATATCTTTATGGCACATGATGGCTTAAATTCTCAGTCATCTTCACCCTCCACGTACTGAAGTCGAAGAGAGGCAAGAACCCTGGTCCTGTGGCCATCGTGTGTGTGACATTGTCGCCTTCATTTTCTTTTGAACTTACTCTTGGCGCTTGGCTCACTCGGCCTTGCTGACTGATTTTGCAGTGAATCCTTCTTTGTTTTAAACTCAGGGGCACCGCACTTCTATGACCAGAAGGTCGCCCTCTCCAGTTAGCTTCCCCTTCCATGGTTTATCTGTGGACACGGAACTTCGATTGCTTCGAAACACACGTGGCTGTGTGTATCTTAAGTGGAATACTCCCTCTTTCCCCCATCAGCTAGTGGATACACCAAGGCCCACTTATGAAAGTTCCCCTCCCAGCTAGCATTTGCTGCTTCCTTTGTGTGGGAGACTCTGGGCCTCCAGGGAAGCAGAACAGAAAGACAAAGACGTTTGTCCTTGGGCCTCTGCATGGCACCCAGGATGACATCACCCTGCCGTGCCCCTGCATATACCTACACCTTTCCTGGTGAAAGAAAAGGTGGTGTTGGGGACCGCAGAGGGACCCTTTCCTCTACATGT
Source organism: Neodon shergylaensis (assembly GCA_025134845.1). Lineage (NCBI taxonomy): Eukaryota > Metazoa > Chordata > Mammalia > Rodentia > Cricetidae > Neodon > Neodon shergylaensis. The sequence continues at coordinate 1,740,413 of JABTXL010012322.1, read as the reverse complement.
AGGTGAGGTAAGGCCCTGGGGCTGATCTCCTTTCTCCCGAACCTAGACGTTTTACTACAAAGAAACTGGCTCTATAGCAGCCGGGGCTGGATGGCGTGTCCCTTGGCTTCTGTCAGGTGCTAGGACCCCAGACAGGAAGCTGGCTTCGGTTAGTCCTCAGGCTTTCATCAGAATTGTGCTAGAATTGGGGCGGGGGGGTGGTGGCAGGGGATGTGGAACAGGCACAGAAAGGCCCTGGAGGGCGAGGTGATGGGGAGCGGGCGGATGCGATCCTTCTTAAGATGTCATCGAAAGCTCCTAAAGTAAATTAGGAAGAGCTCTCCGTCATAATTAAGGGGGACACGATTAGGCAGACAAGGAGCCCTTAGCCCTGTGGAGTAGCCAATGACACCCACTTTGACCGTAGGTTACCTCCCCCAGTCACTACTACAGAGCTTGCCCTGTTGGCGGCTTCTGCCCAGAGCACTCCTGCTGTGGTCCCAGCCCCTCAGCAAGAGGCCTCTTTAGGGAAGGGTGGGGGCTGGGCACCCAAAGCACCAGCAAAGAAGAGGCAGCTATCTTGTGTCTGGCATCTGAGCGAGATGGAGAGATCCATCAAGTACAATTAGGCAAACAGCTCCTTCCTGTTCTGTTTAGCTGACTAATTCAATAGGAGCTGAAGCAGAGGCCTGGGCAGGGCGAGGCACTCTCAAATCAAATGAAGGCCCAGCTTCTGCAGCCTGCAAGCCGGCATTAACATGCTGGTTTCCGTTCAGCCCCAGACTCGGAAGTCAAGCTAGGGCCACTCCCTGCCCCCATCCTTCCTCTGCCATCCTCCCTCTAGAGCTACCAGGGCCATGCTGTACCATCCCCTGCCTCCTCTCCACAAACCCTGTCAGACTTCAGGGACGCTTTCTCCGGGTGGATGGAGACTAATGTAATTGACGGGGCACAGAAAGCACCCTCGTCTCCATCCAGGCCGGCTTTAATACGAGACCACCCACAGCCGAGTTCCCTGTCTCATAGCTGGTCCGTCCTCATATAAGTGCCCTTGCTCTGAGTGAACCACACTGCTGGGGCATACCGGAGGGGCTCTGGCCAGATCTGCCCAGTGCATGGGGCTGGAAGAAGGGAGAATCAGTGGTCTCTCTCTCAGGAAGTTGGGCTCTATGTGTTTCTCAGTAACCAGCCTGGAAATTTTCTGTTGTTGTTTGTTTTCTTTTTAAATGTGGCCGTATGTATACATGTGTGTGTGCAGGTGGCCCCGGAAGCAGGAGAGGACATCAGATCCCCTGGAGCTAGATCACAGGTAGCTGTGACAGGCTTCGTGTGAGGGCTAGGAACCCAACTCTGAATCTCTGGAAGAGCACTAAGCTATCTCTCCAGCCCCTTTTATTGTTAGAGAGTGTTTTGTCTCCTCGTGACCTTTTTACCCACGTGTATAATCATTGTGTCTGTGTTCACCCCTTACTCTCGCTTGTCCCCTCCCTTCAGCTAGTCCCCTTCCTCTTCCGACTTCCACATCGTGTAAAAATGTAGACTTTGTATATGAAAGAAAACATGACTGAGCCAAACCTTTACCGACCAAAGCTGTGATGACCTTCAGAACCAAGTCCGGAGTAGGAACTCAAGTCTGTAAGACCAGGAACATGAGGACAGGAGCTGTTAGGAGTTAGTAAGGCTAAGACCCTGCAAAGCTTCGAAACTGACTGATAGATGTTGTATAGATATTTGAATCAGTGTTTGCCCAGTTCTTTTCCCTCTCCCACGGCTGTCAGAGGCACTTTCTGGAGAGGAGACATAAGATTCACTACACACACAAGCAGGACCTTCTTACCCATGGCCCTTGGCCCCGCTGCAGATTCGCCTCTTTGCGGGTGTCGGGGTGGTCAGATGCCCTTCTGAGTAGTAGTGGCCTAGTTTCAATACAGCATCATCTATCAGTAGTGGCCTAGTTTCCCCTTGAACACTGAGGCTGTGGCTAACGTTGGCCCTGGTAGGCAACACAATGACATTTTGCGTGAAAAAAAAAAATGTATAATTATGCCCAATTTTTTTTTTTTGAGACAGGGTTTTTCTGTGTAACAGTCTGACTGTCCTGGAAATCACAGAGATCCATCTACCTCTGCCTCCCAAATATTGGGATTAAAGGCACGTGCACCACCACCGGGCTCAAATACATTTTTGAAATTGCACCTAAAAATCAGCAAAACAAATTGTGCCAAAGGAACACGAGTAAATTCTGAAAGGGATCTTGTCAACTTGCTATAGAAAATACTTCCACATTTTCCAACAGAGTACACTATTATCAACAAGTTCAGATTAAAAAAAAAATCTTACCCTATTTTGAATTTAGTCTATTTAGCTCTGAGCATAGTAGAACACTTTTTGTTTATGTTTTACCCATACTTCTAAGGTGCCTCTTCTTGCAGGTGCATGAGACTCTGGGTCATTTAAGAGACAGGACCCTTGGCTTTATTTGTGTGACAAATGCTTCCCCCAGCGGGCTGTTTGTTTTTACTGTACCTAAGCTTTTAAATGTTTATTTAAACAAATAAGAAAGGTCTCCCCTTTGTAAAAAAAATTGTGCTTACTTCTAGTAATTTTATGGTTTTATATTGTATGCTTAAATTGCCTCTATGTCTGGTATTGATTGAGAACAAAAAAGCTTTATTCTATCAAAAGGAACCTTGCTTTTTCATATGTCTGGTCTTTTAATACCAGTATTTATTGAATTGTCTATCACTGCCCGGTTGCCACAATGCCACTGTGTGTATTTCATTCTGAAGCTCCATTTGCAACCTGGTGGTAGACTCTGCCACACCAGTTATTATGCAATATCAAACTACTGTAATCATAGAGACAATATATCTTCTATTATTGTGGCACAAGCCCTTTATTGACCTTCAATAGCAGCATCCAGCTTTCTTCGCGTCAGCCCTGCGCATCTATTGTCCTTGCTGCTCTGATTGGGAATCTTCGTGCCATCAAATCTTTATTGAGTCACTGTTTGTGCATTGAAAAGCCCTTTATCTTTGTGTGTTATTTGTGTTGGTGGCCACTCCATAGAATTTTCCTACTTTTAGCTGATTCTGTTGGATTTACTTGGCAGCCAGTCTCACAGCTGCATATGAGGATCCCTGTCTCCCCCTCTTCTCTGCTCCACTCCTTGATCTTAATTAGTTATCTCCAAGAAGATATCAGATCACAGCGAGAGTCCTGCTTAGTCTTCTGCCTCTGTGTTCACACAGACCTGTGATCCCGTTACCTTAGGGTCCGTACTTACTTACATGTGTCTCCCTCCATTCTTCTCACTAAGGTTTCAGGCTATCAAATTATGTCAGGGGTTTTTGCAGAATCTAAATCTATTAAGATTGTGTCTTCTACTCAGAAATTAGTTTTGGTCATCTCTGTATTTCTAGAAAGCCACTTTTTTTTTAATCTATGATATATGAGAGTATGTTATAAGTGGCATGCTTTTATAACGTAGATCATATATATTGCAATAAACCATAGCAGCAGGAAATAGCCTGTAGGAGAGCATGAGACTCTTAATCTCAGGGTCGGGGGTTCGTGTCCCATGTTGGGTGCCAATTTTTAGTAAGAGGCTGCTTGTCTGTAGTAGGAGGCTGCTTGTTTGTTCCTGGCTGCTCAGCCCTGAAATAACCACATAGAAACTGTCTTAATTAAATCATTGCTTGGCCTATTAGCTCTAGTTTCTTATTAGCTAGCTCTTATATCTTAATTTAACCCATTTCTATTAATCTGTGTATTGCCACGTGGCTATGGCTTACAGGCAAGTTTCCATGCAGTGTCTGTCTCTGGTGGGGCTACATGGCTTCTCCCTGACTCTGCCTACTCTCTCTCTCTCTATATCTTTCTGGCCTGGTTATTCTCTGTTAAGCTATTGGCCAAAATCAGCTTCTTTATTCATTAACCAATAAAAGCAATACATATATAGAAGGACTTCCCACACCAATAGCCCACACCTCTTTGGAAATAGCATCCAGTGGGAGGACACAGGACCAAGCTTGACCTGTTCTGGCTCAGACCGTGGGAATGAATCCTTGAGCACTGCTCATCTCTCACAAGGATCTGATGCTCACCTACCAGGAAGGATTCCCACAAGACAAGGCTTCTTCCTCTGGACACAGTTCCAGAAGCAATTTTGGCCTGGACAAAGGGCTTTCTTGAGTGTATCTGCAATGGTGGCAGGCAGATATTGATATGGCTTTTGGGGGTTTCTGAGACGATGCAAGCAGGGAGGTTGAAAAGGCTCTGATAGTCCTTCCACAGTGTTCTGAAGCTGATTCCCAAGCAATTTAAGATAAACACATCACCTCATCTCAGTGGAGACAGTGCAACTTGGGGTGGCAGGGATGCTTGGTCTCTACTACTTGTTATGCAGTTTCCTCAAGGGGATAGACATGGGGTGTACAGTCATGTGGCTGCCCTCACTGATCGAATGGCCTTGTGGGAGATAATAAAACATGGGTAAAGAAGTGGGACTGTAGAGTGCAGGCTGCTCAGGGACTCGTGTGCTTGCATGGGAGGATCCAATCCTCCGAGAAGACCAACTGGATCAATCCACTTTAACCAACAGCGTACCAGCCACAGGAGTCATCCTGTTCTTCCTAGTGCCACTTCTTAAAAAGAAACACCAGAGCAGGTGCCACTGACTTTAATGATACGTTTTGTTTAACCTACTATGCCAAAATTATCATTTAGATATCACGAAATCAACACAAATCTAGTTGAGGTGTTTGCGTCCTTTCTTTGAAAGCCTTTGTCGTATTGCTATGAAAAGACAATAAGAACATGGCAACTCTTACAAAGGAAAACATTTGATTGGGGCTGGCTTACAGTTCAGAGGTTTAGTCCATTATTGTCACAGTGGGAAGCATGGCACTGTGCAGACAGACATGGTGCTGGCGAAGTTGCTGAGATTTCTACATCTGGATCCATAGGCAGCAGGGTGTGACAGTGGTACACTGGCCAGGCTTGAGCTTCAGAGACCTCAAGGCCACACCATTTCTAGTGACACACTTCCTTCTTCAACAAGGCCACATCTCCTAATAGTGCCAATCCCTATGGACCTGTGGGGCCATTTTTATTCAAACCACCACCGCCTTCAAACCCCTTAGACATAATTTGCAAGAACACATCAGAACCATCATCCTCCGTGATCAAGTTGGCTTCATCCCAGAGATCAGGGATGGTTCAACATACGAAAATCTGTCAACATAATCTACCATATAAACAAAGTGAAAAATAAAAACCACATGATCATCTCATTAGATGCTAAAAAAGCTTTCGGCAAAATACAACATCCCTTCATGATAAAGGTCTTGGAGAGGGATACGAGGAACATACCTAAACATAATAAAGACAATATACAGCAAGTCAATAGCCAACATCAAACTAAATGAAGAGAAACTCACAGCAATCCCACTGAAATCAGGAACAAGACAAGGGTGTCCACTCTCTCCCTATATATTCAATATAGTTCTTGAGGTTCTAGCTAGAACAATAAAACAACAAAAGGAGATCAAGGGGATACAAATCAGAAAAGAAAAAGTCAAACTCTCACTATTTGCTGATAATAATAGTTTACAAAAGCAACCCAAAAAATTCTACCAAGGAACTCCTATAACTCATAAACTCTTTCAGTAATGTAGCAGGATACAAGATTAACTCAAAAAAAAATCAGTAGCCTTCCTTTACACAGATAATAAATGAGCTGAGAAAGAAATTAGAGAAACATCACCCTTTACAATAGCCACAAATAGCATAAAATATCTTGGAGTAACTCTAACCAAACAAGTGGAAAACTTGTATGACAAGAACTTTAAATCTTTGAAGAAAGAAATTGAAGAAGACACCAGGTAGATAGACACTTGGGTAGGTAGAATTAACATAGTAAGAATGACAATATTATCAAAATCAATCAACAGATTCAATGCAATGCCCATCAAATTCCAGCAAAATTCTTCACAGACCTCAAAAGAATAGTATTCAACTTCGTATGGAAAAGCAAAACATCCAGGATAGCCAAAACAATTCTGTATGATAGAAAGAATTTCTGGAGGCATCACAATCCTTGACTTCAAACTCTACTACATAGCTACAGTACTGAAAACAGCTTAGTATTGGCATAAAAACAGACAGGAGGACCAATGGAACCCAATTGTAGACCTGGACATTAATTCACACACCTTCAAACACCTGATTTTTTGACATAGAAGCAGAAATATCAAATAGAAAAAAGAAAGCATATTTAACAAATGGTGCTGACATAACATACCATGGATATCAGCATGTAGAAGAATGAAAATAGATCCATATCTATCACCATGCACAAAACTCAAGTCCAAATGCATCAAAGACGTCAACATAAAGCCAGCCACACTGAACCTCATATAAGAGAAAGTGGGAAGTACACTTGAATGTATTGGGACAGGAGACCACTTCCTAAATATAACCTCAGTAGCAAAGACACGGAGAGAAACAGTTAATGAATGTGACCTCCTGAAACTGAAAAGCTTCTGTAAAGCAAAGGACACGGTCAACAAGACAACAGCCTAGAGAATGGGAAAGATCTTCACTAACCCCACATCAGACAGAAGTCTAATCTCTAAAATATACTCTAATCTCTAAAGAACTCAAGAAATTGGTCATCAAAAGAACAAATAATTCAATAAAATTGGAGTACAAACCTAAACAGAGAACTCTCAACAGAGGAATCTAAAATGGCTGAAAGACACTTAAGAAATGCTCAACATCCTTAGTCATCAGAGAAATGCAAATTAAAACAACTCTGAGATCCCATCTTACCCCTGTAAGAATGGCCAAGATCAAAAACACTGATGACATCTTATGCTGGAGAGGTTGTGGGGTAAAGGAAACACTCCTGCATTGCTGGTGGGAGTGCAAGCTGGTACTGCCCCTTTGGATATCAGTAAGGCAATTTCTCAGAAAATTAGGAAATAACCTTCTTCAAGACCCAGAAATACCTCTTTTGGGTATATATCCAAAGAATACTCAATCGTGCCACAAGGACATGTGCTCAACTATGTTCATAGCAGCATTGTTTGTCATAGCCCAAACCTGGAAACAACCTAATTGCCCCTTGACCGAAGAATGGATAAGGAAAATGTGGTACATTTACACAATGGAGTACTACACAGAAAAAAAAATGACATCTTGAAATTTGCAAACAAATGGATGGAGCTAGAAAACATCATACTGAGTGAGGTAACCCAGATCCAGAAAGACAATTATCACATGTACTCACTCATAAGTGGTTTTTAAACATAAAGCAAAGAAAAACAGCCTACAAAACAGAATCCCAGAGAACCTAGACAACAACAAGGAGACTAAGAGTGGTGCGGGAGCATTATCTGTATTCTGTCAATCATGTTTTAAATAAACACTGATTGGCCAGGCAGGAAGTATAGGTGAGACAACCAGACAGGAAGTAAAGGTGGTGCAATGAGAACAAGAGAATCCTGGGAAGGAGGAGCCCATTCCTCCCCATGTCCTGCCCAGATCACCAAAGAAGCAAGATGTGACCTGCCCTGCTGAAAAAGGTATTGAGCCATGTGGCTAACATAGATAAGAACAATGGGTTACTATAAGCTACAAGAGTGAATAAGAAGCCTGAGCTAATGGACCAATAAGTTTATAACCTAATGTAGACTCTCTGTGTGATTTTCTTTGGGGGCTTACCGGCTGTGGGAACTGGGCAGGACATAAACCCCAAAAAGCTGTCCCTCGTGTTACATCAGAGATATTTACATAGAACTAAGCTATATGGGAAGTAGTAAAAGACAAGATCTCCTGAGTAAATTGGGAGCATGGGGACCATGGGAAAGAGTTGGAAGGGAGGGGAGAGGCAGGAAGGGAAGCAGAGAAAAATGTAGAGCTCAATAAAAATCAATTTTAAAAAGATTTACATATAGAAACCAAATATATATTTGCCATAAACACACCAAACATCTATATGATGTGATACATAGACATACCTCACATACATATACACAATTTATGCACACTGTATACCCTAAGATACTACAGCAAGACTTGCATACAATAACTCAAAGCACACACACAGATGGGAGAGTGCCAGTCAGCACAGGGCCAGGACTTGGGGCCTCAGAATTCTTCTGGAATATGTGCAAGGCCAGAGAGAATGAACACTGAGCTTAGAAAAATCACACAAACACCACCATGATACCCTACAGGCAGACCTGGGCTTTAGTTTCTTCTATAAACTTGGCTGGGTCTGCCCTTTCCTTTCAAGGAACCTCAGGGTGAATGGTTTGGAAAGGTGGGTGATGTCTCTTGACCTCCCTTTCCAGGGTAAGCAAAGAAGAGACCACCTCCTCATGGTCATAGCCCACATAGCTCTGCACCAGTGTCCCAGCCCTTTCGGAGGAGGAATGTGCATTTCCAGAAAGCATGAGTCCTGTAGGTTGCACCTGTATATGCCTGAGCCTTGAGCCATTTCCACTCAATCAGGGCCTGGCTGTAAACCTCAGTTCCATATCTGATCCATGTCATTGCTTGGCAGAGCTCCTGCCCTCCCTGGTGACCAGAACCAGTGACAAAAGATACTGTGTCCCAAGAACAGGGCTGGCCTCTCAAGTGCCCCATGCTGCTCTGGAAGGGACTTCCATTTAGGGATTGTCACATGGAATCGCCACACACACAATCACACCTGTGACCCCTTCTACATATACATACCACACATATTCATGGCCGTCTTTCACATATAGCACACACAAATATTAACTAACCTATACATACATGTATAACTCATGGCCCATCCCAAAACATATTACAACCACTACACACATGTCTCCAATGCACACACACACATACACCACATACACACAGCACCTCCTATATGCACATATATCATAGATTCATAGACAAACACGCAAACAACTCACCACACACATCACACATGTACATCATTAATGCCTACATATACCATACAGAAATATGCACACACTGCACAAATATATACATCACACCCACCACCTCCACTTCACACTCTATTCCATACCACACACATATACACATTTTATACACTACACAAACATACCACACAACAGACATACTATATACACACACCCCACACACATACATCACAACCCACTTTTCACAGTACATACTCACAGCTACAGAGCACACATATTGCACATAAACATGTACTCTAACCTTCACATGCATATATAAGCACACAAATGCATACACCATATTAATACACTAACATCCACAGCACACATAACACATACCAAATGCATATGGAAACACATATTCTATTCCAAACTACACATGCAGCATAACAAACCCCACATACACACACACACTATATCACATACACACATACAGCAAACATATACACACCACAAATGTATAATACATCACACCACAAACTTATGTATGCTAATGTACTGTATGCAACACGGTCATGGTCTACATTCACAAAGATTTTGCTACTGGCTAAGGAAGGAGGAAGGTCTTAGCTGGGAGAGGGCAGGGCCAGATGGGGGCAGGGGAGGAGAGCTGCTCTCCCCTGGGTGCCCGGGTGGGAGGCTGCAGGCAGCAGCAGGCAAATTATTCAAGGAATCAGATAGATGTGGATCCAATGGAGGCACTTCGGTGCCTGTTATGGTTTAGATATGAAGTGTCCCCCAAAGACTCGTGTTGAAAGCTTGGCTCCCAATGCAGCAGTGTTCAGAAGTGATTAGACCATAAGGGCTGTGATCTCATCAGTCTATTGATGGCTTCATAATTGAGTGAACTATTAGGAAGTGGGAGAGCTCACAGAATGCGGGGCCAAGTTGGAGGAAGTAGGTCACGGGGGCATGCCCCTGTGGTATGTGTTTTGTCCCTAGCCTGTCTCTCCCTCTTTCTCTACCTCTCTCTACCTTCCTCTCCTTCTCTTTTTCTCTTCCTTCTTTCTTCCCTCTCTGTCTCTCCATCCCTCCTCCCCCTCACTTTATTTCCCTCTCCCTCCCCCTTCTCTCCACCCTCTCCTCCCCCCTTCTCCCCATCCTCTCCTCCCCCCTTCTCCCCATCCTCTCCTCCCTCTCCTCCCTCTCTCCCTCCCATTGCTCCACTACATAATTTCATCCAGTTTGGCCTCATCTCAAGCCCAGAACGACAGGGCTAAAACTAAGCACAAGCCCAAACCTCTGTGACTATAAGCCCAAAATAAACCTTCTTTCCTTTAAGGTGTTTTCCTCACGCATTTTATGACAATGACCAGAGTCTTACTAGCTGAGCGCTTGTGGGTTGGCCATGTAGGTCAATGATGGCCTTCATCCTTTCTCAGGCTGCCCCAAACAGGGTCTCACTGTTATATCTAACCAGGATTGGGGTGAACAGAGGCTGCCACATGAAGCTGGCTTCCTGGGGCTCAGGATCACATGGGAGAGTCCCCAAGCCTGCCCTTGACAGCTAGAATCATTCCTGATGACTATTCTTGTCCTGTGCTTCCTGAAGTCCAAACTCTGACACTGTGTCCTCCTGTGGCTCTGCCTTCTAGTTGGGCCTTCGAGCTGGATTGCATGAGAGCCCTGAGCCTGATCTTTACTCTCATGAGCTGAGGGTGTGAGCATTGTGCACCCCAACAGGGGCAGCCTGCAATTGACCCTAGACCCTACCCACTGTGAGCCTGGGCTCTACAGGCTGATGGGTGGGGGAGGGCCACTTATCCACGCAGGGGTCCAACCTCCCTCCCAATTGCCCTGGGTCAACTCTAAGCAAGATGAAATGCCCCTGGGATTTCCTGACAGCATTTGCCCTAGAGCAGAGCAGAGTGAAGCCCAGCGCAATCAAACAGGCCATCCGTCGTAGAGCCCTGAGCCCCGGAGCCCCGCCTCCACCACCCTCTCCCTTCTGGCAGTGCATGCCTGTGTGAGCCCCTGTATCTCTGCACCTCCAGCAGTCTCTGACACTTGTACCTCTGTCAGCTCAGGATCATACTGGAAGAACAGAGGCTTGAGAAGGAAATAGTCACTGTCCTGTAGTCACAAACGGTGTAGCTGGAGCCATGAGTAGAAAAGGACCCTCCCTGATATGAGACAAGATACAGGCTTCTCCCAGGTCCTCAGAGCCTATAGTTACAGCCCCGCAACCTTTTCTAGAAGGTGACTGGGACTCTCTGGACCAACATTTGCAACCTAAATTCAGAGAAGAGAGCACAAACCGGGAGCTGGGGATACTTGTGCCTGGGCCAGAGGGGTTCTCAGTCATTTTCCAGACACAGGAATCAGGTTTGGTTAGGTTGCAAAACCAAGCAGAAGCTATCAGGATGCTCCAGGAGTGCAAGACAGAAGGGTTGTGCATGGCACCCTCATTCCTGAGCCGTGCACAGATCTATATGGCCCTGGCAGCACCTGAGGTGCCCAGTATGAGTGTAGCAGAGACCCCGGAAAGGCTAGGGCTGGCTAGTCACCTGAGAGGGAGCTGAGATGTGCAGGGGTGTACATCTGCTCAGCAGAGGTTGATGCTCTTGCTGTTGCTGTTAGACTCCTCCACAGCCCCGCAGCCCGCAGCCCGCAACCTCGCAACCCCGCAGCCCCGCAGCCCCGCAGCCCCACAGTCCCCGCTGCCCCCACAGCTTTCAAGGACAACCAGTCTTAAACAATAGGACCGTGAACACATTCCTGTGAGTATAATAAGGTCACTTTTACCAGGCTGCCCGTGTGGCTCAGCTGAGGATGGGGTCTACAATATTGATTAACTTTCACTTTGGAGACACAATGTGGGCAGATGAGAAATTCCCTGTGGCTTGATGGTCAGGGTCTCTGTTCCCACATACATCAAGGAAGAGAGGAGGATTCCCCCACCTCCCAGTGGTCTCCATGTTGGCAGCCCTATGAAGGGACAATTGGCAGGACTTGTGACTCACTGTGACTACTTGCTCCTGAGGCAGTGGGAAAGTAATGTAAAAAAAATCCAGGCAAGGATGGATCAAGGTTAATGCAGTTCTCTTAGTGTCCTGCTCTGCTGGGAGCGGAACCCTACTCATGATTCAGCTGCCAGCTCCTCAGGCTCCTAGAAGGTAAGACTGATGCCACAGGAATGTGTTCCAGAGACACAAAGCATACTGGGGGAATTCTGCAGGTGAGACACAGTGACTGCGTCAACCAGGAGAAGGGGTGATCCTGTTCCTGGGGTGTCCGGGAAAGGCCAGGTCAGCAGCTGATGATAAGACTGTGTTAAACCAGGTAGTGGTGGCGCACGCCTTTAATCCCAGCATTTGGGAGGTAGAGGCAGGCGGATCTCTGTGAGTTTGAGGCCAGCCTGATCTACAAGAGCTAGTTCCAGGACAGGCTTCAAAGCCACAGAGAAAGTCTCAAAAAACAAAATAACAACAACAATCTGTGTCTTAGTCAGTGTCTTATTGCTGTGAAAAGATGCCATGATCATGGCAACTGTCATAAAAGAAAGCATCTAACTGGGACTTGCCTACATTCAGAGGTTTAGTCCGTTATCATTATGGCGGGAAGTGTAGTGGCATGCAGGCAGATGTGGTGCTGGAGAAGTAGCTGGGAGTTCTATATCTGGATCGGCAGGCAGCAGGAAAAGGGAGAGACACTGGGATTGGCTTGAGCATTTTAAACACCAAAGTCCACCCCCAGTGACATACTCCCTCCAACAAAGCCACACCTCCTAATCCCTGTCAAGTAGTGCTACTCCCTAATGACCAAGCACTCAAATCTGGGAGCCTCTGGGGGCCACTCCCATTCAAACAACCACAGGCTGGGGGTCATGGTTCACTCTGTTATTCTGCTTTGCCATCTTGGACATGACATCATTCTTTCACCCCAGTGTCCAGCATCCAAGGCATGGGGTGATGATGGACAAGGAGGGGCGTATTTGTCTAAGTAACACATGTGGTGAGAAACAGTATGATTTCCACTCTTTCTCTGTGTGCTGAAGGGTTGATCATGAGCCCGTAGTACAGAGGGAGGAATCAAATTCTTAAGAGGTGGGGCCTACTGGGAGGGAGTTGGGTCATTTGGGGGTCACTTCCTACCACCGTGGAATGCACAGGCTTCCTCCACTACGTTCTGCAGTGCGTGCTACTCACTATAGTCAAGCAACCACGGACTAAGCCACCTGAAGCTGTGAGCCAGAGTAAACCTTTCTTCCCTAAAGAGAAGCTGTCTCCTGCAGCAATGGGAAGCTGATTGGTAGTGGTACTTCATAGATGCTCTGGTTACCAAGAAGTCCGAGGGATGTTCAGGTGCTCAGCTCTGTTCCTCAGAGGACTCCAAGAGGCATTCTGGTGACCCCTTTTAGGGTCAGATTCTTTGGAGGAAAATTCTACTTCCTGAACATGGAACCAGGGAACCAGATTGGTTCATAGTTGGGAAAGAATGAAAGGTGGTTTGGAAGCCACTTGAGCGGTGGGTCTGTAGGATGTGGCCTTGTTTCTTGTTCTCACAGAGCCTTTGCTGTGTGGGACAGAGCACTGCCATGGGGAGGGGAGGGCAAAATCTAGTCTCTAGGACCATCTTTCACCAGGCACCCATGTGGTGGGTACTCACCTGGGATTATATCATAGACTGAGTACAAAATGCCCCCACAGGCTCATGTTTAAGCACTTGGCCCCCAATAGCGAAGCAGTTGGGGCAATACTGGGACCTTTAGGGAGTAGGGCTTAGCTAGAGGAAGTAAGTCACTAGGGGACACATAGGCTAGTCCAGCTTCTGGCACCAATCTCTCCACGTTTTGATCTCCCAAGATCAGTGCCATGAGCTCCTACCATGAATGGAGCTCCAGCCTCTGTGCCTCCCCGCCCACGAAACTGCAAGCCAAAGAGAGTCCTTCCTCCCTCGAGATGCTCCGTATTGGGTATCTTGTCACAGTTACAAAACATTAACTACTGCAGAAAATTGGTACTAAGATGTGGAGTCATTTTATTCCCATCAGAAACCCGACCGTATGCTTTTAAACTGTTGGATATAATTTTCAGAAGAGTCTGGGAGGCTGGTGTAGCCAAAGCTTGATGGGTTATTCTAGCAGAAGTAAACAAGACCAGAATACAAACAAAACTGCAGGCAGTGAAAGCAGCTTTCAGAGATGGGACAAGGACACCAGAGAAATTAGGATAGATTCTATTAATACTATACGCTTGTGTCTGTCATGTCCTGAAATTTTGAGCAAGGCTTAACTAAACAAAATAATACAGATTTGCCCCGCAGAAGAAGTTTCAAGAGAACATACCATTCAGGGAGTGGTATGGTTATTGCTCGCTCCTTTTTATTAAGAGTTGGAGTAAGATGGAACAAAAAACAGATGAGAAAACTATGAAATGTACAGTTTGGTGGGGAAAGAAGCATGGCTGCTGTTAAGGCTGCGGACAGAGTGGGTGTAACTAATGTGATTATCATCTCTAAAGAGAAACCCACACTTAGCAGTATGACTTGAGGACAAGACTCACCTGTCAAAGGCTATAGGGTGTAAAACTGAGAATCCACTCAAAAACATCCATTTGTCAGAAATTTCTGAAAAGATAAAGCTTCCTCAGTGCCCTCCGGGAAAATAGGCGCCTACGAAGGTGTTTTTCCAGGTTAGTCTGGAAGGTGGATAGAGGCTGCTACAGCTGTGGCCCAGGGGATCCAGGCTATATCTTGAGCTGGCAGCAGGATGTGTAGCCATAATCCACGCAGCGCTGATTTTACATACGTGAATTACAGGGCCACACAGGCTTATACCAGGATTTCAAGATAGGTTCAAGGTTTCTCTAAGGCCAGATAATGTGTGACGGTGTTGGATTTCCTTCAAGTAAATTCTGAAAGGCCGTAGCATGAAGCCAAAGTTAAAGGTGAGATTCCAGGATATTGGCACTACCAGGAAGATGCCAAGGGAGACTGCATGCACCAAGAGGAGCCAGAACAAGAGCGAGGCCGTGTACAAGCAGGTTCCAGTATGGAAGGGACGTGACTAGCCACGCCCACTGGAACCCAGATGATGTTACCAATGAGCCCCTGATGCTAGACATAGAGCAACAGGGTTTGGGTGTTTGCTCTGCTGGGTCTCGGTCTTTATTGGATGCAGTCTTTCCTTGCTACGTCACCATTCCTCTCTTTGGGTGGTGTAGGAGGTTCTTCTGTTCATGTGTTGCTTTCATTGGCTAATGAGTAAAGAAACTGCTTTGGACCTGATAGGACAGAACTTAGGTAGGCGGAGAAGACAGAACTGTGTTGTTATTTTAGATGTAAGCTAGCCTGGCGGGCTGGACAAACAAAGGGCCATCCCCCTCATGCAACATTTGGGGACAGGAGAATGTTTATTCTGTGCTACTGTACATTGAAAGCATATAGTTGGTTTTTTATGAGTGTTTATAAGTTAAGTGACTGTCTGAGTCTTGGAAGAGACTTGGAACTTTGGACTTTTAAGCATTATTGAGACTAAGGGGGCTTTTGAAGTTGAATTGAGTGCGTTTTGCTTTATGAAAGTAGCCATAAGCATGTGGGGGCCAATGGCTGAGGGTTACTATTTGGATATTAGTCCCCATAGGATTATGTGTTTGCACACTTGGTCTCCAGCTGGTGAAGCTGTTTGGGGGTAGCTATATAACTTACAGAATGGTAAGGCCTACCTAGAGGAGACAAGTCCTTGTTAGTGGTGGGTTCTTGGAGCTTTATACCCCAGTCCCACTTCCAGACCCAATGCCTTTGCTTCAAAACAAGTTGTTTGGTCAAAAGTCACACCTCTATATCCAAAGAGTCTGGAATGTAATATTAAGCTGGGGGCATCACCCCAGTCCTCCAACACCCCTAAATCCAAGAAGCCTGGGATGATTGGAAGCCCCTGGCCTGGCAGTTGCCCTGGCTTGGACTCCAACTTCCAGCCTGCTAAGTGGTAACCCCTCCCCCGGGAAGGTCAGGACCACTCCCTCAGGCTATTTAGACTTGCACTGGAAAAAGGAACACATGGTTTTGGGGTTTGTGTGGATCCTCCCCTTTGTCTCTCTCTCCCTTGCCATGCTCTCCCGGCCACCCTAAAGTGCAACATTTATTAAACATGGGCATTTTAATTTGGCTTTATCTGGTCTGATTGGATTTCTTTGTGCTGGCAGAGCAGCTCATCTTAGGGAATATTCCTAACACAAGTCGTTCTCCCTTAAGTCGCTTCTTGTCAGTTATTTGGTCACAGTGCTGAGATAAGTAATTAACAACCAAACATGTCTCATGGGTAAGGAGCTACAGTAACGATCATCTGCTCTGAACTTCTAACATGCTGCTCCAAACTGAACCTCACATTTCAAGAGCTCTGTGGTTGACCTTGAGCATGGCCATCCTTAACTTTTATTTTCTTGCTCTGTCTGTTCTCTCATGAGGAGTCCAGGACACAGGCAAGTGGAGTTAATGTCACTGTTTTACAAAGCCCAGGCTGTGTGTAAGCTACAAGGCCTTAGGGAGCAGCCACGATCCCTATGCAGTGTGGAGAAATAACCGGCTCTGGGTCAGCAATCAGCTGTGATGGGCACAGAAAGAAGAGCACCAGGGCGCCTGAGGTTTCAGGACAGAGTTCCCACCTGTTTCAGTATCATTTTAAAAATCCAGAATGGCATTGGACTCCACTTCTGCTTTTGTTTCTTTTAAGATTATTCATTAATTTAAATATTTAAACATGTTTTTTTTGTTCACATAATGAACACTTGTCTCCAAATACAACTTTTTACTAAAGCTATTATACAAGTTTGGCTGTATTTTCCTGTATTTCAGAGAACATTTATAAATTTCCAAGAATACTTTTATGTAAGTAATTCTTTAAATTTTTAAAAAAACATTTTATTTTATGAGAGTTCGCCTGCATGTACGCCTGTGCCCTGTGTGTGTCAGGAACCCAAGGAGGCCAGAAAAAGGCACTGGATCCCCTGGAACTTGAACTACTGATGTTTGGGAGCGGCCACGCCAGTGCTGGGAACTGAATGCAGGTCCTCTGCAAGAGCCACCAATGCTCTCAATCATCCCCCCAGCCCTGTTGGTTCCCGGCGACTGCTCTGTGGATGGAGAACACACTTGCCATGAGACTTCCTTTCCTTTCCCTCCTGTCCTTGTTTGCTGTCCATCTGTGAGATCTTAAAGCGTTCACTGAGTGACAAATGTATGAGTTTCTTCTATCACCAAATGTACGCAAACACAGTCAGTGAGTTTAATTGGCGAATATAGCTACCGCATCCCTCTCTATCTCCCCTTAGCTCTATCCGCCCTGTGTTCTGCTGTAGCCCTGGGCCAGCTTTCTTACAGCTTTGCTCTAAGATTTTTCTGGGTGGATTTTTTTCCTATGATCTGGGTCTGTGTGCTTCATTTTTTTTTTCTGGAGGACTCAAATTTTGTTCTGTGACAGGAACACTGACTGAGCAAAGAGCTGAAGTGTGATCACTCATGTTCGCCTGACACACACATTTGTGTGCACGCCCATACGTATTAATCTATACATACTCACAGAAACGTGCATTTGTACACACAGCGCACAAACTTAGCCATACATTTGCTTATGCACACACTCTCATACATAGACTCTTAGCAGTTTTACTTATTAGGTTTCCTTGTGAAAACAGACACAGCCCCTAATTTAAGCATTAGGTGACCCAGAGGAGATGACACACAGGACCTTGGCTAGCGGCTGCGTTCCAGCCCCTTCTTTGAGGGCCTTGGCTTTTCCTCACTAAAGCCGGCCTACCTGAGGGCATTTCCTGCTGAGTAGCTTCTTCTGGCAGCCCTGAGGGAAGCACTCCCCGGGGCTTTGTTGGCGGATGTTAACTGCCTGGGGGAGGGCGGTAAGAACAATAGTTCTTCTTTCTTGGGTTCCACAGAGAAGAGGTCAGACCTTTGTGGCAAATGAAAGTCTAGGGCTCCTTGTTCAGCCACACAGCCAGGACACCCGGTCCTGTCTCCCAGGTGTCAGATGGGCAGTTTCATTCGATAAAAACGGAATAGTCAGCACTATGACATCATAGTTCCTGGAAACTCAATTGTGGCCATAACTCTAGATGCTCATTATGTCCAGGGGTTTAATTTTTAAAAATACATGTTCTCTCCGTGCCCTGTGCTTCATTTGGTTACCTCTAGGGGGTGGCCGTCCTGGGTCAGCCCTACCTGAGTCTCAGCAGCCCCTCCCCCACATCACTGTGGTCCCACAAGTAATTAAGCGTGTTAAGGCGGGGGGGGGGGGGGGGAGCTTCAGTATCAGTAATTCAATCTCCCTGTTTACTGATCTCTGCCATTAGCAGAGTTGAAAGCAAAATGTTTTAATTAAAAAGATTGGCAATAAGTTGGTGTAATGCCATAATTTGCACAGGACCCCTTCTAGAAAATGACTGCGCCCTGTCTTGGTTGCTATGACAACTAATGGAGGGTGATTGTTCTTGCGTGAGAAGCAGCGCAGAGAGAGGACAGGGAGTAAGAAGAGGGGCTCTACAGGGGACAGAACCAAGAAGTGGGGAGGCCAGGTCTCTGATAAGCTCCAGAAGGGTCTGATAAGCTCCAGAAGGGTCTTTTCCTGCAAAGGAGGGAGAAAAAGCATTTCAGGGTCATCCTGTGGCTTGGAGAGTCCACACCCCAGTCCCAGCCCCCCTGCCAGGTAACCATTGTCTTGCTAAGGCTGCTTTAGGCTAGTCCGTTCAGTCAGCCTGCAGAGGGTTGAAAGCCAGCAGCCTGCACCTCTGAATGTTCACGGGAGGAAAGCTATGCAGGTCTCAGGTAAGCCTTGCCTGCACAGAGATGGCCTGTTTTACAGGCAAAAGGCCATGCGATCCATTACTTTACTCAGTGGTTGGCAAAAGACTGGCGAGGAGCAGATGGGGAGCTACACATACCCATAGTCTCTTTCAAATGGCCCGAAGACTGGACGGTGAAGACCATGTTGGCTGTAAGGACCCTCAGGACCAGTGTTGACTCTGCTCTGGCCACATGGTCGGGGCCCTGTAGAAGCAGTCTGATATAAATGGGCCAGGAGCTCCTGAGTCGTTGTGTCCTTATCTGTAAAATGGGATTATAAATGTCGTTCTCTAGAAGTTACCCAAAGAAATAATAGAGATCCCTGGCTAGGCTACCTGTTCTGCAGCTCTGTCATTGGCGGATACTGAGGAAATAGAGGGATGATTGCCAGCATTGCCAGCTCTCGGCCTGCCAGCCTAGCACACTGCTTGCCACAGGGTAAGCACAGTGGCCCCACAAGAATAAGAGGCATGTCAGAAGAAAATGCAGCGGTCACACCCGGAACAGAGCAGGACTGGAAGCACTCAACAGGGCAAAACCAGACCACCGGAATGACACAGGGTGTGACTGTGAATTCTAACACAGCATCCAGTGCCCATGGATACCAGACCAGGCAGACCTTCTGAGCCACAGTTTCACGTGTTGTAGGGACTTGGGAAGCTCACTACACCTCTGCACACCCCAGCAGAGCAAAGCCCACCACTCTTGCCTTGGTCCAGGCCAGACCATCTCCTCCAACTGCAGCAAAGACAGAGAGGCCATGACACCAAGTACCACTCCCTGGCACCCCTTCCATACTTAGAGACGGTGACTCATGGGCTGGAAGATTCCAGATGAGGTGACCGAGTGTGGGGTCTAACAATAAGAGGAGACACATGATAGCACTGGTACTTGGGGGGCATTCACTCTGGTCTACTAGGGAAGTCCCCAGGGGTGGCATCCACCATCCTACCAGCTCCACTATATCAGTACCAGACAGCGGGGACCCACCAAGTGCTGCTCAAAAGTATCCCTTCCCTTTCTGGATACACCGGGCAGAGTGGGGGCAGGGCACGCTGAGAGAATGGCTCTCTGGAGCTGGTAAGTCATGAAGCCCTGCTTGGCGCCTGAGGGCTTGTCTGACCGAACTGAGCCTGCTCCTTATCAACAGCTGGGAGGGTGATCGATCACGCTCTGCCACGCTGGTGTGGAAGGACAATAAAACAGATATTGACCACGATCCTAATCTAGCGTGCATGCGCCTCTGAGGCCCACAGAGTGCAGTGGCCTGAATTATGGGACCAGAAACACGTGGAGGCAAGCCCCCCTCTGAACAGGAGTAAGATAAGAAAATGCCAAATGCGTGGTGGATTTGATTTAGTGTAACCGGCATTCTGAACAGCCCCCATTTACTAAGTGCAGTGGGGTACAGAGATGGAGGGGATAGAGCTGAGCAGCATCTGGTCTGATGGACATGCACAGACTCCACTTGGTAGAAGTCAGACTGAGCAGGGGGACATGTGTGTCCTTGGTTCCTCTGGCAGAGGACAGGAAGAGCAGTATGCATAGCTGCCTACAGAAAGCATGGGGCCAGGGCAGCAAGTAGCTGATCCAGATTTGTAATCCAGTGCTACAGCAGATGGGTCCTTGGGGAGGAGACTTCCTTACCCGCCCCTCTGTATTTCATCCCCCCCACCCCACCCATCACCTTGACTAGGAGTCAGTGAGTCCTGACCCTGTTCCCAGCTCCCTCCTCTGCTCTGATGGTCCCTGCATCTGTCAGTGCTACATTTGATTGGTGACCCTGCCTCCCTCCCCTGCTCCATCCTCCACTGGGCTGTCTCACATGACACCTGCATCCTACATAGCAGCAGAACTTCTACAGCGCTTGACGCTCATAAGCCAGAGCTCCTCCACGCATGTGTTGCGCTTGTTGCTCAGACACAAACCTCTCTCAGGTCCTTCTATCAGTGTGTCCTCACCCTCATAAGTGCTCTAAGGGTGCCCTGTCGCTCACCCTCTGCATTCTTTCCCTGGTACCTCCCTCACCTTGAGTTTCTCAGCACCATTCCTTAGCTGCCACCCTTGTGGGCCCTCTTTCGCCATTGAGTCTGAGAGCCTCTTCCCCTCCTGCAGCTCCTGAATCTTTTGGAAAAGGTGTCTGGCCCATTTGCTACCATCAGGCCAACTCCAGTCCCCTCTCTCCAGCCCCCGCCAGTCCCTGCTCACTGACCCCTGCCTATGCTCACTCTCATCTCCTGCAACAGGTGCCCTTGGTGCTCTCCTTGTCTGGTTTACCACAGCCATGGAGTCCAAGCTGGGCTTTGGCAAACTGTGTCTGCTGGGTCCTTCATCCCACATCCCTGCACCACCTCTCCCTCTCAGATGTTTTTTTGTTTTGTTTTTATTTATTATGTATACAGTGCTCTGCCTGCCTGCATGCCTGCATTCCAGAAGCGTGCACCAAGATCTCATTACAGATGGGTATGAACTATCATGTGGTTGCTGGGAATTGAATTCAGGACCTCTGGAAGAGCAGTCAGTGCTCTTAATCTCTGAGCCACCTCTTCAGCTCCTCAGATGCCTCTTTAGACGCCTTTTCTCCTGAGGTCAGAGCCCCTCTTACGGAGAGGATCCTTCTCTGTGAGGGCCCTACCATCGTAAAGTCTCCTACCTAGATAACTCTGTTTAGCCTCTCTCCACTCCAGCAGGCCAGTATCCCGCTCAGTCACTATTACACAGCCATTGCCCAGAGCAGGGCCTCAAGGGTATTCAGTGTATAGATGTCTCTACTAAATGACTAACTTTCTCTGCCTTAGTTGTTCTCATCTGTAAAATGGAGATAGGTGGCTAATCACGGTTGTCAACTTGACACACCTGGGAAGAGGGAGGAGCTTCAGCTGAGAAGATTTCTCCATCGGATTGGCTGATGGCCCATATGTGGGGCATTTTCTTGTTGCTTATTGATGTAGCAGGGGCTAGCCCACTGTGGGTGGTACCAACCCTAAGCAGGTAGGTGTTAGCTGTTCAAGGAATCGCTGAGCAAGCCAAGGGAGGCAAGCCAGTAGGCAGTGTTCCTCTACGGTTTCTCAAGCTATAATCTTGAGTTCCTGCCTTGGCCTCCCTTGATGACTGGAGCTTATGAGCCAGACAAACCCCTTCCTCCTGCAAGTAACCTTTTGTCGGTGTTTGGCCATAGCAATAGAAGTCTGACTTGAACGGTGCTCACTTACACGGCTGCTGTAAAGACTGAGCGAAGCAATGGATGTGTGTCTTTAAGAGAGTATTCGTTTGACACGAGTCTTATTGCTATCATTAGCACTGAGCCATTTTATCTG
This sequence comes from Neodon shergylaensis, assembly GCA_025134845.1. NCBI lineage: Eukaryota > Metazoa > Chordata > Mammalia > Rodentia > Cricetidae > Neodon > Neodon shergylaensis. The sequence continues at coordinate 1,718,362 of JABTXL010012322.1, read as the reverse complement.
TATAGGATGATGTGGTCAGAGAGGGAAGGTGGTATAGGATCCAACACCATGAAGACTCAACCCCACTTGGACCAGAATGTGACTTGATCAGGGTCCCCTTTCCCTGTGTTTCTCAAGAACCTTTCAGCCATTCCTACCCAAGCAGTGTCCATGCTCACCCGGTATCATCACTCTTGGCAGAGGCTTAGTCTAGCAAAGGGCTAGGTGAGGCAACGGGGTAGCCCGGTCTAGGCCTTGGGGATTCCCATTTACCCTCAAGTCACACATACCAGCCTGGCTTCTCATAAGCCAGGGCCTGATTTAATTTGGCTCTGGCCTCCCAGCACTGATCTCCCAAATCCTGGGGCCTGTCTCTGTGGAGGGTAATTGGAGGAAGTAATTCTATTTAAGGAGCAATTGCTCCAGGAGCATGGCGGTATGCTGGAGGCTAATGCACCCAGCGCTCTTGCATAGCGAGGACACATTACAGCCAAACACAGGGTGTTCTTCAGAAAGGTCTCATTACCCATCAAGACTGCACTCCTGGAGCTATTAGCAGTTAGACTGAGAATATGAGCCATGGGGGGTGGGGTGCAGGATGGCTCTGTCCACTTGGTTCCTTCCAGGCCATGGGCACGCTGGAGCCTGGGGAAGCATTTTCCACACTACGCCATCTTGGCCTGATTTTAGTGTGCTCCGATGGACACTGAGAACAGCACAAGTTATTCCAGGGGCCTGGGCCAAGAAAACTTACAGCTTATTCAGAATTGGAAACTTCAGGGTCTCACCCTTAGTGCCCGCTGCTCTGAGGGATCCCTTCCCTACGTCTGGAATAGGCAATAGCCACTTGGGCTCTGGAGAGGCTCCCCCGGCATGTCAACACCTTAAGCCTGGGCCATAGAAGTTTCTGCTCCTTTTGACTGCTCCACATCTAGCATGGGAGTTTCTCCAGGGCTGAAGAATAAATAATAAGAAGGATAAAGAACAAGTCAGACTGTGGCCCCTGCCACCCACGGCTCACACCGAGACTGCACCTGTGCCACCAGCTCCACATTCTCCTCTACCCATCTGTCTGGTGACTGTCGAGGGCACTACTCTGGGCTGTCTGCATCTGTTGAGCTGCCATAATGAGCTACCACAGCTGGGGGGTCAACAACAAGTTCATCTCACTGGTCTTGGACTAGAAGTCGGAACTGTGACGTTCCGGTGAGGGCACTTTCCGATTGATAGAGAAGTTGTCTTCTGTGGTATCCTCACATGTCTCTTCTTTTGTCTTCTCTTCACAGTCTGCCTTATGTCTCTTCTTATAGGGGCACTGACCCCACTCTGGAGACCTCCACACTCATGAGCTAGTCACGTCCCGAGTGTCTCATCTCCCAGTGTTACCCACTAGGTAGATAAGAGCAATACTACCCTAACAGGTAGTATTGGGAGCTAAGAACAGAAAGGGTCGCAAATATTCAGCTCACAGCACTGCTCTGAACACAGTCCCAAGGGCTGCCCTATGGAAGAACAGCTCATCAGTGGAGACTGAAGAGAGGCATGCAGGGAGGGGGAGCCATGGAGCCATGAACAATCCTCACTAGGGTCACGTAGTAGAGATTTGAGTGAGGCCTATGGAGTAGGGACACCAGAAGTGTGGGGACACCAAAGGAGAGCATAATTTGGCTGGAGAGGAGGCCAAGAAGGAGAAATAGTGGGCACTGGGGGCTCTAACAGAAAGACCCTCATGGCCCTTCAGAGAAGACTTAGGGCCAGGTAGATGGGTGAGAACAGCATAGGCCCCTTGCATGGGTTAGGATAGAGATTTCAGAGAAGTGTGTAACAGTCAGGTTCTGGGGATGTTTGGAGGTATAAGCCACAGGAATGCCAGTGCATGGGTTATGGAAGACAGGAAAACCTGTGCCAGATCAAGACTTGTAGGTAAGAAACTGGAAAGACATCTGGGTGGTGGTGGTGGTGTACCCAGCACTCAGGGAGGCAGAACTCTGTGAGTTCGAGGCCAGCCTGGTCTACAGAGTAAGTTCCAGGACAGCCAGAGATACATAGAGAAGCCCTGTCTCTAAAAAAAAAATACAAAAAGAAAGGAAGGAAGGAAGGAGGGAGGGAGGGAGGAAGGAAGGAAGGAAGGAAGGAGGGAGGGAGGGAGGGAGGGAGGGAGGGAGGGAGGGAGGGAGGAAGGAAGGAAGGAAGGAAGGAAGGAAAAAGAAAAGAAACTGGAAAGACAGCTACTATTGGTGGGGTGTGTGGTGCACGCTGGGAGGGAGACAGACAAGTGCCTTTTGCACACCTACTAGATGTCTAAGGTAAAAATGCCCGTGTCTTGACAGCAAATCTGAGACCCTAGCATCAATGCATCTAACCTAGGCCTTGTTCCTGACCATTTTACAAGGTCAGCATGGCGCAGTCACCGGGGTCATCCTAGGGTCTCACACACCACACTTGGGAGGCACCTGGTGAATGCATCAAGTCTTACTCTTGAGGACATTATTCAAGAATGGCCATTTGCTATCCCCTGTCCAGAAGGAGGCAAAGGCCATGCTTCTGTTTGGCCCTGTGCCTCGTGGTACCTTGTTTGTAGCTGAGGCAGTGAGGCAGCCGTCTGGAGGCCACTGTCCCCAGATATATGCTCCTGCCTCCCATCTGGGACGGCAAAGCTTTCTGGTCCAGAGGAGATGCCGCATCCCTTCCCCAGGCCCAGTCTCACGAGGGAGGGGAGCTCTGCCTCTCACTGTGCTTGCAGGATGACCCCCCCACCAAGCCTGTAGATTAAGTTATCACATCTACTTTCCACCTTTGGATCAAGATTTGTCAAATTCCGTTATCCTCTTAATGATCTATAATATACCTTTTCATTTCCTGATCAGGGATGATACGGTAATAGCCTCCTAGTGGTGTGTGGGCAGGATTGGAGGGATGGCTCAGAAGCCACTCGGCCAGGAGACACCATTCTCAATGAGAGTTCATAAACTAGTTCTCAAGTAGAGCAGTACTCACAGTGACGGAGTCTCTAGTCCATGTGAAGCTGAACATGTATGACTTATGTGCCGCCACATCGTGGTACCATGTCCCCTGCAGAGAATATTAATCGAATATTCACTTTTTACCACTGAGTTCCCATGCGGCTGCCCCACTCAAGCCATCCGCAGCTACAAGCCCGAACAGGAAAATACCATCTTCACAAGAGAAATTAATATGACTTGCTACCCTTTCTCTTTCTGCTTTTTTAAATGGGTCCTGTGAGCTCTCTGAGTATGGATGAAATGAGGTAACCAGAGTCCTCCAGTTGAGCCTTTTACAAGCTGACCAAGTGGGCATAGCTCAGGATCCTAGGTCCAGGTTAGGGATGACAAGCCCCAGGCTTGGGGCCTCCCACCTCACAGGCCCACCAAGAAGACCACCTGGATTCCTAGACACGAAAGCACCTTACTAGAAAGTCAGAGAGTATTGGAATCAGCAGCACACAAGGCCCCACTAGAAGCCCTGGGGTCTCCCAAATCCACGCCATGCGCTCACACGCCTGTTTCCTGGCATCTAAGAACACCTATCAAGGCTAACAGTCAAAGCTAAGAAAAGCTTGCAGCATAGTGCCCTGTCTTCTTCCCTGCCTGTGTGACACCTGCCTCGGGTACAAATTCCTGTGTCCCTGACTGCTCCTGTTGTAATGGCAGTGCTGGCACCCACCCAGCCCATAGAGGCCCTTGTGCTCTCCTGAGTTCCTGTGCAGCCCTCTCCTGGCTTCTCTGACCTGGGCCTTGGGGCAGACTGTAGAGAAGGATGGAGCTGGAAAGACATGCCACCTTTAGAAGCTGTCACCCTACTGCTCTGTACCAAGAGTAGAGCCCCGGGGAGAATGGCGCTGAATCCAGAAGGAAGCCTGGGGGCTGAAGGGAACTCTAAACAAGGAGGGTCCCCCAAGGGGTACCCGTCACTCCCTTGTCACCATTGAACACAACACGATGCAGTCTGGACCTTTAGCCATACTCCCCTGAGCTCTCTTCCCTCACCCCTGCCTCGACCTGAGCCTTTTAAGCAAATAAGCAATGTAATTATTGATCTGTAAAAGAAAAAGGAATTAATACGGCCGCCCACATCCTTTGAACATAAGAGTATTTAACAATGAACTCTGCTTAAACTTCATAAAAGCCTCTTCAGCAAATCAGCACACGAGTATCAATCTGGAAGTCCGCCTGTGATTCCCAGCTGTCTGCCTCGCCCACCGAAGACCATTAGTTTGCCTTGCTCGATGCTCCCCTTGGCATTTATAGCCAGCGCTTGCCCCCCACCCCTGGGATGCTTTCTGCCTCTCAGTGGGGGCTGAACTGCCCATTTTGCTGAGCCTCCCTTTTCCTGGAGTTCAAGGTATTGACTGCACTCAGTGGCATCAGGCAGGTGCTCTGAGTCTCGGTTCATCACCTCGCATTGGCCCAGCACGCAGGTCTCGTAGGTCATCCAGCTGCCATACTTCCCACAGCGACCCACCTTTAATGACCTAAGGGGATGGGCATCCCATGCCCTACCTTGCAGTGGGCAAAACCATCTGCCCTCCTGAGTTTCACACAGTGAGAGCCAGGTGCCAGAATCCAAGCTGACGGGGTGAGCAACTTTCTCTTCAGAAATAATGAGGTGGGCTAGGCACTGTCCACAGGGTTTGAGTTGAACCAGCTGTCTATAGTGCTTGTAGGCTTAAGGCTGGATGAGTTCCGAAAAAGTTTCACCCAGGAACCTGAGGAGACCAAGGTGCTGATGGGGGTTTTGCTATGTTATATTTCAGTTTTTTAGCACACCCATTAGCCCTGGCCCAGCTTTCACGCTTGCCTCCTTCCGTCAAACCTCAGACCCATCCCGCAGGTCCACCAGTCTCTGTGAACACATGCTCATGGTTAGTAGCCTTGTCTAGCTGGAGGGTGACAGGGGCCACTCGTATGACGGGCCAATCCTTCCAAAGCGGAGCTCTGAGATCATGGCCAGCAGCTTGGGGTCTTCTTGTCTGCCCGGTGACTGTACCCCATGGCCTCCTCATGGTCACATTCCCAATGTTAGCTTTGGAACTCTGTTCCCTCTAGCCACAGTGCTGTCCCAAAGAGACTCAGATTTGACCTCTAAGACCCCTCCATCCCTGAACCGAAATAAGTGACTAAGAGGCTCCCAAACCATAATCCAAGTCACCAGTACATGCTCTCTAACTTTTCAGTGACTGACAGTGATGGATCCCAAATGTCCTAGAAAGTAGACCCAATGCCATCTACCCCCAGCCCACCCACATCTACCCCTTCTCCCCATACCTCCTGTGACTCTGCGATGGACCCCAGCTCACTCATGTCTGCCATGTCTCTGCCACCGCCCCTCTTTCTCTTCTCTGCTCTCTTTCATTCCCCTCCCTTGGCCTCCACACTCATCTTGGTTTCCAGGTTTCTATTTTCTGCTCCACCATTTCCTTCTTCTGCTCACACTGATTGTCTTTTTGTCTATCTGACCTATTCTCATAGAGACCCATGTCCGGCATCGCCTGGACCGGGATGCGTAATGTTCACATACAGGTCCAGGAGATGCTGGACACACATTTGAGGCAGGTTGTGAACACTTCAGGCATGTCCTGGGGCCACTCCTGAGTCTGGCCTCATTACTTCAGGGATCTGGAAGCTCTCGGCAAGGTGGGCCTAGAGCATCTCGTGAGTGACCTTGCACGGAATCATGACTTAGAATCCACACTGTTGGGAAAGAGGGAGAGACCACTGTCCAGACCATTTAGGAATCAGAGGACCATTTGGAGGCCAAGTCTCTCTTCCCTCACTGATCTACTGGTTGCTGCTTGTGAGAGTAGCAGGCCATACACAAGGGATGCTATGGCCCACAAAGAGGCTCCAGTTGTACCTCTTCTTGTTCAATCACTAGCCCCCAAAGATGCTATTAATGTGGGAGGTCCTTCTGTATATGTGTTGCTCTTATTGGTTAATGAATGAAGCTGCTTTGGCCTATGGCAGGGCAGAATATAACCAGACTGGATGAGATATATAGAGAGAATAGGCAGAGTCAAGGAGAGGCCATGTAGCAGCCAAAGGAGAAAGATGCCAAGAACCTTTACCACAATACATGGCAATACACAGATTAATAGAAATGGGTTAATTTAAGATATAAGCGTTAACCAGGAATAGGCCTAAGCTATTATTGGCCAAGCAGTGTTGTAATAATATAGTTTCTGTGTGATCTTTTGGGTCTGGGCAGCCAGGAATGAAAGAGCAGTCTCTGCTTACACATTATCCTTGGTAAGACAGAAGTTAAGGACACTTTAAGATAATGTTCCTCCGCCCACTGGGTGGGGACAGCAGCTCAGATTCAGAGCCTAAGCACTGTCTGATCTGTATTCACAGGAAAGTCCCAGGCAAGCCCGGCAGAGGCAGCCTGGACGCTGAACTGCTCAGGGACACCTGCCCTGGAAAGAGAGCAGATGCTATGGCCTGGTGCATCCCCCGGGGCTCATAGTCTGGACCCTTCAGGCCAGCCCAGCTGCCTAGAGTTCTTCAGATGCAGGCTGTGTTAGAAGAGGCAAGACCTTAGATTTCCCCAGAAAGATTCTGAGGTGGGACTTCCGAAGAACTCTCTGGCAAGAATGACCAGAGGCAACCCTTAATAGTAGAAAGGGAGGAATCCAAGGACACATTAGTGCAGGGTGTTCACCTCAGGCCACTCCTGAAGAGAGGCATCCTCTTAGGGAGGACGGAGTTGCAGGGAAATTTTGAAAACAAATAATTCCCACCCTCCTTGGGATTGACTTAGTTGTATCGGGGTAGAGTGGAGCCTCAGGATGATGACGCCCTAAGCCCATGCCCTTTCTCTGAGGAATGTCTTGTAGGTACAGGCCCCTCCCTATCCCTGGGAGGCTCGATTCTCCTGCCCCTTGCTGGCAACACCCTGGTCTATGGACTCAGAGCCAGTCAACACTGGCTGCCAGGAAAGGTCACCTCCTCTTCCTGACCTTTCTTTTTCCTGCTGCGGAGAGATCAAAGGACATCTCATTGGTGGCAGTTCCTGTCATCAGTCCTAATGGATGTGGCCCATTAGCACAGGGGTTAGGAGGAAAGGCAGCAGAAGGACAGGGGACCTCAGATCTGAGCCTCAGACAGACAGGAGGCAAGAGAGACAGGAAAGTCCAATCCTACCCCAGGGATAAAGGAGGATTAAGAGTGCTCACGTCTAGTATTGGGGAGGGGGGTCTGCCCCATTGGGGGTGCTGCAGAGCCATCCTCCATGGAGGAGCTGTGAGGGACAACTCTGGGATGGGTAAGGTTATCTCTGAACTCCCATAGCCCCCATGTCTGTTGTCCTGTGCTTTGAGATTCCTGTATCCATCCTGGAGACAGGTCCACAGGCTTGGGGATCAGCGGTTCTGAAGCCCCGGCACTAGGCTCCAGGGAGTGGGTAGAAGAAGTCTGCCCTATGTTCCAGCCGTGGGCAGTGCTGTTCCCAGTCATTACTTCCCTTGAACCTATTAACTGGTCCTTGGCAGGATGCTGTCATTACACTACGGAAGTTCCAGCTAACGATGCAGCGTGTGGAGTAGAATAGATCACCTCCTGGAAGCCAGCCAGGGCCTATGACACCGATTGTGCCCAGCACCCCACTGTCTCCATGCCTGGGACGCTGGAGAAATGACATTCCCACCCACGGGTGCTCACTCATAGCCCTGTGAGACCTACAGCTGGCACCAGACTGTCATCTGATCAGCAAGTGGAGCCAGACGGGGCTAACTTATGATTTGGTGAGCTATCCTGGAACAGCTAGGAACAAGCCATTCCCTATGACCAGGCTCCTTCCAAGGTGTGGGGATCCTGGAATCTCCAGCGCCAGCTCCCAGCCTGATGTCTGGCTGCTCCCCTGAGGCCTAGAGCTGGCTGTGCGCTCCTGGGAAGCTTCTGCCTGTCGGCTTCCAGCACTTTGCCACCCCCAGACAAACCATCGGTAATTCACTTTAATGAAATATGGAGACACTTTTATTGATGATGATCCTATCTGGAGACAGGAGAGCAATAGAGAGACTGCACCTTCCATGGGCTGGGCCAGGGGCCAGTCTGTCCCCACAGACCCCTGGGGACCCTCTGAGAGACAGTGCTGATGGAAATCAGACGGTGATCTGGTGTGTCCTCTTGTCACAAACGAGAGGCAGGGCAGGAGCTAGCCTTGATTCTCGAGTCCAGTGAGTTAGAGTTCCCCGGGGATCCTGCCTGACAGGCAGGTGGATGGGAGGCAGGCTGCCCCTAAATTAGGGCCAGATCAAGCTGAGAAGCTCCAAAGCAGGGTGGGAGTTAGGAAGAGAACAGGGCTTTCCAGGCTCTAAGACAGAAAATACTCAGGGCAGTTATAGGAGACAGGGGACCAGTCTCCCTTGTGGGGTAACTGGCAGGCCCCAGCAGAACACTGCTGAGATGCAGGTCCCCTTCCATGTCCTGACTTCATTTCATTGCCTACCAGGGATACAAACGCCAGCACCCTTCCTCTGAATGAGAAGCTCAGAGAGCGTCTCCCGAAATGGCCAACTCAGAGGACTTGGAAGGGCAGACACAAGTCCATGAAGAAGAAGGAACCCCCATTCCTGTCAATGCCCTCTGCCAGGCTTGAGCCATCACTATCCTTCTTGGCCAGCCAAGCCATGGCAAGAGCTGGTTTGAGCTTCTGCAAGTAGAAATTGGTATTCTGGGGGGCCCTAGCTACCTTGATAAACATCCACACCTTTCATCCAAACAGTCGAATGTAACCGTGGGGGGATGTGATCAGGCAAGACATAGAGATGAACTGTCTCTATGAGCCCACAGGCTAGGATGCCGGTGAGAACTTAGGCAGTGCCTGTTTGCCGAATGAGGATGGTCATGACAGGTGTTCATTGGGGGTCACCCAAGCAAAGCTGGTACCACCGGGAAACAGAGGATGCAGAGCTGACAGGGTCAAGGTTGCAGGCAGGGGTGGTGCCACGAGGCAAGGCAGGCCTTATGGACTAACTATGAAGCAGAAGGAAAGGGGCGTAGCCATCAGGAGCAGAAACGATGGGCCATCACCACATTTGTTTGACTGGCCTTGCCGCGACATGACACACAACTGTCCTTCACCATCCCGAGCGCTTGGCTGCGGTAACTTTGGATGAGAGTGCCCATGAGCTATTCTTCCTGGTCTCACCTCAGCCGCGGACCTGCATGGATCCCTCCAGCCCTCCCCGAGGTGCCGATCGATCCGCTAAGTCAAGTTAGGAGATTGCCTGAGCATGGAGCTCAGAGGTGGGGCTGCCTGTAAGCAAGAATCGCTGATGCGCTTCAGCAGCGGGCTGCCTCATGCAATATGTAACACTACATTATCCTGCGCTCCCGGCGTGGACAGAGCCATAGCTGTGGAGCCGGACGGTCCCTGGAAGAGGCCTGGGGTGTTCCAGAGTGCTGGGCTGGGGGGCAGGAGGTCTGGGCTCTGTGAAGGAGCTTGTGGGTCCCGTCCTCACTGCAGCCCCATTTCCTCTCTCTGTGGACCTGAGGTGGGTGCCATGGTCATTCTCCGGCAAACAGTCTCTGTGATGGGCACTAAAATCTTCATGTAGCCCACATACTCAGTGTGCCAGATGAATCCACAGGATCTTTCTCAACACCCATGCTACCTGGACAGGTGAGCGAAGTCAATGTGATTTGCCATTCTCCATGGCCTCTTTCGGGTATCCCCACACACCAGGATAATTATGGGGGACCCTAATGATCACAGTATCATGATCTCCTCCTGTTGTTCCCAGACTCTGTATTAATGTGTTTCTGGTGCATTATACAACAGGGCCAGAAATATAGTGACGGAGGGTCCAGGACAAGCCCCGCGGTTCTGTTCACACACAGCACACAGAGAGGGACCCAGCACTGTACGCTCTGCCCAGACCCCTGTGCAGGAAGGTGAGGGCTACAAAAATATTTCTTGTTTCAGGTTTTCTAAGGAGATCTTGCAGGGTCCATAGCTCCTGCCTGTGGGAGGCTCATCATTGCTTATGTCCTGAAGGAGGGATAAAGATAGCCCAGCCTATAGCCAATACTGAGCCGCCACTGCTGCTCCTCCTCCCAAAGCTCCTCCTCTCAGATTTCCACTGTGACCTGCTGAGCCAACCCAGACTGGATACCACATGCTTTGCCAAACAGGCTTCTCTTCCCAGCGTTAGAGGCAGGGATGCTGTCATCACTACCAGGCTAGGAAGTGGAAGAGATTTGTGTTCAAGTCCTGCTGTGTGCCAAGGAGGTAAGGTGTGCGTGCGCGCGCGTGTGTGTTGTCTGTCTCTGTGTGTATGTGTGTCTGTGAGTGTGTCTGTCTCTGTGTACATGTGTCTATGCGTGTCTCTGTGTGTGTGTGTCTGTCTGTGTGTGTGTTCACTTTGCCTCTTTGAGCTTCAGTGATATAATCTGTAACTGTCATTGGTGGTACAGATGTGACCATAGCTGGGAGAACTCACTAAACATGTATGTGTCAGGGATACCCAAGATCCTGGCATTGGAATGACCAGCAAGAGAGCCTGTGATGGAGGCTCAGATCCATTCCTCAAGATGACTTCCTAGAAGCTAGGAAGACAGCTCAGTGGGTGATGTGTTCTCTGCACGGGGGAGGGGGGGAGACTAGGGTTCAGATCCTCAGCACCCGCACAGATGCCTGCTAGGCCTGGTAATCTGTCTGCAATTTCTGGATTCTGAAAATAAAAAGAGGGAATCACTGGGGTAGAATGGCACCAGCAAGCTCTGGGTTCAACTAAGAGAACCTACCTTAATGAAGAAGGCAGTGAGTGATTGAGGAAGACTCTGTCATCAGTTGTAGGCCTCTACATACATGACCCCACACAGGCTGGTGCACACACACATGCCCACACACAGGCCGGTGCACACACACATGCCCACACACAGGCTGGTGCACACACACGTGGCCATACATAGGCTTGTGCATACACACACACATGTTTGCAGAGACTGCGTGTTTGTTTCCCAGCTGCCCAGACCTGAAATAATCACTCAGAAACTGTACTAATCAAATCACAGCTTGACCTATTAGCTTATGCATATTTCTAGATAGCTCATATATCTTAAATTAGCCCGTTTCTATTAATCTATGTATTGACCCATCACCGGCAAGATTCCACAATGTCCGTCTTCTGAAGCAGCTACATGGCGTCTCACTGACTCCGCCTACTTTCTCCCAGCATTCAGTTTAGTTTTCCCACCTAGGTCTATTCTGCTCTGTCACAGGCCAAAGCAGCTTCTTTATTCATTAACCAATAAAAGCAACACATGTACAGAAGGGAATCCCACATCACACACACACACACACACACACACACAGAGACATACCTATAGACAGGCTTGTACACACACACACATACATTCCCTCAACACATATGCCCATACACAGGCTTGTGCACACACACATATCCACACACAGGTACATACACGTGAACATGCATATACATGTATATATATATGTATGTATATTTGTATCGCTCACATTAAAACATGCTTTGTAGGGTTGGAGAAATAGGTTGGAGGATATAGTGCTTGCTGTGCCCTGAGTTCAGGCCCCAGACTTCAGGTAAAGCTGAGTGTTGCAGTGCACATCAGTAGCCCCAGTGCTATGGGAGTGGGGCAGAGACAAGCAATCTGTCTGAAACCATCTGCTCCATGTTCAATGAGAGACGTTGTCTCAGAAAATAAGATGGTGAGAGGTACAAGAAGACGTCCAATGCCAATCTCTGGCCTCCACATGTCTGCATACACATGTGCACATGCACACACACACACACACACACACACAAATCAATTTGTGAACCATAGGACTCAATATTCAAAGGGAAATCCTGTGTTGCTCAGAAGGCAGTGTTGAACTGAAAGTCTAGGGGCCTGTTTTCAAATCTCAACTCTGCTTTGATCCCCTGGGTGGTAGCCAATGGGGAGTATCCTTCTGTGTTCTAACATCTTGTTTATAAAAAGGGCACAGTGGGGTTCTGGGGAGCTAGCTCAGTGGATAGGAGTGTCTGCTGCACAAGAGGAGGATCTGAATTTGTGTCCTCACCATCAGTGTAAAAAGACAGACATGGCCACACACATGCCTATAATCCCTGCCCTGGCAGTGTGTGTGGTGGGGGCAGGTGTGAGAATAACCAGGGCTGTCTGACTGCCCCCTTAACTCCAGGTTGACTGAGAGACTTTGTCTCAAAGGAATAAGGCAGAGTGATAGAGAAGGACACCTGGTGTCCTCTGGTTTCTTAGCATACACACAGGTATGCACACACACACATACACACACAGGTATACACACACACACACACCACTGCACAGGGGACTCTCCTTTGTCAACACTGTGTTCTGGAGGTTCTAGAAATGATATCATACATACACAGATACATACACATTTCAGAAAAATACAACAATATTTTAAACATGTGGCTGTGTCTGAAGGACATTTCTAGAGACAGAAATGAAGAAGGAGAAATAGCAGCTGTAAAATCTGTCCAGGGACAAGGAGTCAGGAAGAGCCACTTGCTGAGCAGTGGGGAACCATGATATTGATGTCTCTCCTAGGAACCCTTGCTGTTAACATCCAATCAAGTTTTTTGGTGGCACATGCCTTTAATTCTAACACTCAGGATGCAGAGGCAGGTGGATGCCAGAGTTCAAGGCCAGCCTGATCAACAGAGTAAGTTCCAGGACAGCTGGGGCTACACAAAGAAACGTTGTCTCCCAAAAAAAGGTGAGTTTTTTTTTAAATATCAAACATAGTATTTGCATTTGACCTCTGCTCAGTCTTCCATGTACTTGCGTTTGTGTCTAGATTCCTTATGCAACCATCACTGTGCAGTTCTGATTTGAACATTGCATGGCTGCAGGAGTGGCAACAGGAAATAAGGCTGTTCAGGATATGGAACTGAGCCCCACACTTTCAACTCCAACCTGACAGTTTTTTTAGAAGAAAAGAAAGAAAGCCTTTGGAATTCATAGCAAACTACAAGAAGTCCCAGGCAGCAAAAGCACTCTAAAATGACAACAAAGTTCTCATTTAAGAAGTTATTACAAAGTTACAGCACTCAACAGTGTGCAGCCAACACCAGGATAGATATATAGACCAATGATATAAAACTAAGAGTCTGGTTGATATGGTCAATTGATTTTGGCAAGGAAGCTAACCACTCAGTGTGGAGAGAGCAATCTGCAACAGCTAGTGCTGAGACGGCTGGATTTCCATACTCGAATGATGGAGCTGAGTCTCTGCTTTATTTCTTATCCAAAAACTAAAGCCAGGAGGTGGTGGCCCACGCCTTTAATCCCAGAAATCGGGAGGCAGAGTAGACAGATCTCTGAGTTTGAGGCCAGTCTGGTCTACAAATCAAGTTCCAGGACATCCAGAGCTACACAAGGAAACCCTGTCTTGAAAAAAACAAAAAACAAACAAACAAACAAAAAAATTAGCTCAAAGGGCTGGAGAGATGTTCAGCACTGAAAAGTGCACATCACTCTTGCAAGGGACCCAGTACCACATCTGGAAGCTCACCTTCTCCTGCAGTCTTGGCTAGGGGTGGGGTCCAACACCTCTGACCTCTTCCAGTACCTGTGCTCACATGTGCAGACTCACACACAAACATAGAATGAAAAATAGTAAAAATAAACCTTTAAAAATTAGCTCACCAGCATAAGTATAAGAGATATACAACTTTTTTGGGGGTGGGTGGGGGGAGGTTTCAAGACAGAATTTCTCTGTATCTTTGGAGCCTGTCCTGGAACTAGGTCTTGTAGACCAGGCTGGCCTCAAACTCACAGAGATCCGCCTGCTTCTGCCTCCGGAGCACTAGGATGAAGGGCATGTACCACCCGGCTGAGATATACAACTTTTAAGGGATAGAAATAAAGCTTCGTGACTCTGACACGGTGGAGGTTTCTCAGATGAGTATTTTGTTAGGGCTACTTTCTGTCACTGTGATAACAAACCTGAGACAACCACCTTATAAAGAAGAAACGTTTGACTCAAGTGGTACTTCAAAGATCAGACCACATTCAGCTGGCTGTGTTGCTTTGGGGCCTGTGACAAGGCAGTACATCACAGCAGAGAGTTTGGGGAGACAGACTTGCTCACCTCACAGAGGCCATGAAGGAAAGGGTGGGGCAGAATCCAAATGCTCCCTTCAAGGTATGACCAGAATCATCTAATTCGAACTCCACCAACTTTAAAAGTTGGCATCAAAATGTCAATCAAATAAAAGACAACCTACAAAATAGGAGAGAATGATTGCACATTACATTTCTGGTAATAATCTAATATTCAATATGTATATAAGAACCGCTAAAATTCAGAACTTCTAAAATTCTAAAAGACAAGCCCAATCTAAAAACAGGCTAAAGATTTGAAAAGATCTTTTTCTGAAGATGATATACAAATGCCAGTGAGCATAGGAAAACAGGCTCAACAGTGTTAATCGTTAGGGCAACATAAGTCATGGCCACCACGAGATCACTCCACATCAGAAATGATGACTGAGTTTAAAAAAAAAAAGATGATGATGATTCCTGAGGGAAAATGTGGAAAAGTCAGAGTCCTTGCCTACTGCTTATGGAAATTTAAAATGACGCAGCTTTTATAGACAATAGTTTGTTTCCTTCTCAAAATATGTAAAGGTACTAATAGGACCTAGCATTCAAGACTTAGGCCTATACACAAAAGAAGTGAAAGCAGAGACCCAGGAAGAAAAAAAGCATACCACAATTTATATCAGTGTTATGCGCAAATCAAAAGATGGAAACAACTGAGTGTCCACCAACAAGTGAAGAAATAAACAAAACATGGTGTATACATACATGTTGACAGAGGTTTTCCCACCCAGTCCCTCAGCTGTTCAGTCCCAAAGAAGCACACAGAGGCCTACATTAATTATAAAGTGGTTGGCCTATTAGCTCAGGCTTCTTGTTAACTCATACATCTTAAATTAACCCATAATTCTTGTCTGTGTTAGCCACATGGTTTGGACCTTTTATCAGTGAGGCATTCTCATCTTGTTTCCTCTGCATCTGGGTGACAGACAACTGCAGACTGAGCCTTTCCTCTCCCCAGAATTCTCCTATTCTGGTTGCTACACCTATACCTCCTGCCTGGCTGCTGGCTAACACTAGTGACAAATCTTTACAGGGTACAAGACCATTGTCCCACAGTACATACAGTGGAGTATGATTCAATTATGAAAATGACTGACATGCCCATATTAACCTTGAATACATGCTAATGAAATAAGCCAGACAAAAAAGTATAAATGTTAAGTAATTCTATCACATGAAATACCTAAAACAGGCACATTTATAACACGACGTATCTAAAAGACGTAAAGAAGGTTAGAGGCTACCAAGGGCTAGAAGTGGAATGCAAGGACTTTATCCATCAAAGACCATGGAGAGTTTATTTGGGGCGATAAAAAAAACCTGAAAGTAAATAGCAGAGAATTATACCACATTATGAATACAATTAATGTCATTAAGTCACTCACTTGAAAATGGTTAAAATGGCATTTACAGTTATAGTAATATATATTCATATATACATATACATATATATGTATATATATATATATATTCAAAGACAAAGAAGTTGGAGGACCGATGATGACTAAAGAAACTGATAAATCCATAGGACGCTCTGATAAAGGCTTTGGCTCCAAGAGTAATGATGACTAATCCATGACTATGTAAGCAAGGACAGGCCAGCGTGCCAAACAGCAAGGACAGACACTTATTTCTAGTTGGGGAGCAGGTCGGAGAGGCTAGCTTTATGGACAGGCAGAGAGATACATGTCCCAGTGCATGATGAAGTCCTTAGAGCATCCTACTGAAGTCATAGGACACAACAGACAGCACCTACGTCACTTCCCTGTGTCTGAATTAACAAGTCATTGACACTTTGGTCACCTAGGACACAGGGACAACTTTTGAGTCCAAAAGACAGAAACTAAGACTTTGAAGCAGGGCTGTGCTACCCAGAGGGTGGAGAGATGGGCCCTCTGCTCTTCTTCCAGCTTCTGTGGCTGCCCTAACACCTTAGGCGATGGCTACCTCAGGCCAGTGTGTATCTGGCACTTCACAGCCACCTCCCCTGTATAGGTCTGGGTCCATATTCCTCTGCTTTTCTCCCAAGGATACATGTAATGGCATGAGAGCCCCTCGACACCCATGATAAGACCCTTCCTTCTTCAGGCTCCTTTATCTAATTGTAACTCTGGTCACACTGTGTAGAATTCACAGGTTCTGAGGAAGAGGATGTAGACTTTAGAACTTGATAACAGCCTACAGCATCCTTTGCCCTTAGGAGAAAAGAGTACAGACAGCACAATCACAGCAACAGAACTCAGGAAGGGAGAGGAAAGAGGGACACCTGGAAAAACCCAGGACAGGAGATTGAGTGTCAGAAACAAATCTTGGCCATCAGCTTCCTGAACAGACAACCAGACTGGACACAACAGCAAAATCCAGCTCAATGTGTTTATCAAGAGTCACGGTGGAAGGTTAAAGTCAAGAGGCTTGAGTAAAAGGGCCTCAGAAATAGTCCTAGAAATGTCATGTTGGCATAGCTGTGTTAATCCCCAGACAAAACAATAGATAAAAGCATAAACCATCTAATGACAACATGGAGAAAGTTGTCAAAGAAATTAGAACTAATAGCCTGACTTCGCATATAGAAAGAGATATTTCCCCAAAGCTGCAGAGTTCCACACGATGGCTCCTGGAGACACAGCTCTATCCTGCCTCGCTGATGGCCTCATCATCCAAGGTAGGCATAGCATGCTTGAAAACCTGGGAGCTTCCCAGTCACTTCCACAGGGACTCCATAAACGGTGCAGGAGAGGCAGCAGGAGTCAGAGTAAACGCAGGTGTGTTGAAAGAACGACCCGAAGGCATTGCATCAGGATGGGACAAAGTCAAAAGTGAGTTGACGTGCAGAAAATGGTGTCATAGCTACAAAGGCTTATGAGTAAGCTAGGACTGGACAGGAATGCTGACTCTTAGGGTCAGGGACAGTGATCAGAGTCTGGCCTGCCTTAGCATCTTGGACCAGTGGAATCCTGTCACTTTCTATGAGATCACAGAGGCTTAAACTGAAAAAGACGTGAGCCTGCCAAGGATGCTTCTTGATCCCAGTTTCTATCCGTCCAGTGAGCTCAGGGCACAGGAACTCCTCACCCCACCCAGGGCCATGTTGTCCATTGTAAGAAACTCCTGAGAACCACTACCCATATTCCCCAGCTCGGCCCTCCCCAGCCACACACCCTCCCATCCTCACCCTATCCCCATTCCCCAGACCAGTATCTTGACCTCAGTCCCGTGAATCTCAGCGTGTATTAGAACTATTTTTGTGTTTAAGAGCCAGTACTGATCCGGGAAGGAACCATTTCTAGGCTGTCTGAAGACCATTCTGTGTGGTTTCTTGTGCTGAGTCTAGAGTCATGACCGGGATCACTTCATGAGGGCATGAGGAGTACCCCTCTTCCAAGTATACCTAGCCACTCCCTGTTGTCTTTTCTGGGCACCCCTCCCAAACCAGCACTTGGTAAGATTTGGTAAGAGATGCAGTCTTCCCTGGATAAGAGAAGGCAGGCCATTCTCTCCGACTTCCTGTTGCACATCCTAGGCTTTTCCAGGAAACTTAGGCTGACCAGACACTCCGAGAGCTTCAGAAACCTCCCCAAGCAGCTAGAGTGGAAGAAACCACGAGACTCCCACAGGGAAAAGGAGGACTGGTGATATGGGGTTGTAAAGTCCCCCAAATTCAGATCATCTCTGAATGACTATGAGCCTTTGAGGTGTCTGACCCCTTCTAAGCATAGTCCTCGGCTGGCCATAGCTTATTGATGGAACCCACCAGCATGGGGCCTTTGTGTTGCTTCCACTTACTGGTGATTTACTAGAGAGGGGCCCCATCTAGGCCTGAAGGCTTCTCTGCTCGGTCAGAGCTGTTCCTAAGGCTCCTAGAGCCTAGCGGTAGAAACTGGAGTACCTTGAGCTACTTGCATGGCTCTTAGAGCCTGCGATGCTTAAATTCATGCATCAATTTGACTGATTCACTGAGTGCCTGAGTATTTGCCCAAACAGTAGCCTGGCTAGGTCTGGGAGAATGTCTCTGGGTAAGTGGAGCGGTCTGCTCTGCCTGAGGCAGTTGGACCTCAAACAAACCCTGGAAGCCCTAAACAAAAACAGAGAATTATGTTTAACTTATACCTTAGTCTGAGACATCGGTGTTGTCCAGCTTCTGGATCTGAAGTTGGAGACAGGATCTTTCAGGGTCTTGGGTCCATCGTCCTTCAGATTGGAACTTTCTCCACCAGTTCTCCAGGGTCTCCTAGCCCATTGTGTATCTTGGGACTCAACCTCCACATTGGTGTGAGCAAA
The DNA here is from genome assembly GCA_025134845.1 of Neodon shergylaensis. Taxonomy (NCBI): domain Eukaryota; kingdom Metazoa; phylum Chordata; class Mammalia; order Rodentia; family Cricetidae; genus Neodon; species Neodon shergylaensis. Next base: position 1,699,973 of record JABTXL010012322.1, on the reverse strand, counting down.
TTCTTTATCATAAATCCCTCTGAGAGTCTCCAGCCAGGTAGACAGACATGCAGATGTGTGTGTGTCAATTTTGGTTCTGTTCTTGTGGATAATTTTAATAACAGAAACCACGAGTGTAGGGTGGCTAAGGCTCATTACACTAGGTTGGATCTACCCTTCCTCTGATACCAGGCAGAACTCTTCATGTAGAGCACAACAGCCCTGCTACCTTAGCTGGTCATTCCAGGGTCCGCAAGGTCAGCAGTGAGCATGGGCAGAGGGGACAGACTCTGTGGCCTGTGCTTCTGTGAAGAGACATGATCCAAGCAATTGGGGCGACTTAGACATCAAGGCAGCATGGTCTGGGTGAGCCCCTGCTTACCTGGATGAACCTTAGAGTCATCCGTGTGAACTTAGACAGGAAGGCCTCCCCATCGCAGGTTTGTGGCACCCCATGCAGAGGCTGAAACATAGCTAACATCTGAAAGTATTAACTGGGAGGAGAAAAACCCAAGCAAGGAGCTGACCTTTGCAGGAGCGCTGGGCATGGCTTGGCCATTGACAACGAATCCCTGCTTGGTCTATAGCTGAGAATCCTAAAGCCTGATGACATGCCAGGAGATAGCTGGCCAGAGCCCATATCTGTCCAGCACAATGCACTTCCTAGAAGTAGAGGCCTCACAGCCCCACTGTACTGGATGGGCTTCAGGGATGAAGGCTTTGAAATATTATCTACGGAGTCCTTTGAATGCCCGGCTCTGCTGGGGTACCCAAGAAGAAAGACCAAGCCTGCATCTATGTCTTAAGTCACAACTTGGCCTCTATGGAAACCTAGTCTCTGAGACCTTTCAATACCGTAGTCAGGACCAACGTTCCTGTCCCATGACAGCTAGTCCAAAAACTAACCTCCAAGGCTGCTGCCTGGGCCTGGGTTCAAGGGAGGAGAGGACTGGTGCAGGGTGGTTCATCCCTGGATGGTACTCACAGTTACTGAACTGATCTCCCAAGAGTATGGGCCCTTCATGACCAGGAAGTACCTGACAAGCTCAGAGGGAAAGAGAAGGTGTGGAACTGCAGCCAGAACAGGACAGAAATGCTCCAGAAGGGATGACTGTGTGGGCCAGCTGGGCTCCCCACTGAGGTCCCCGCAGCGATCCCACAGTCTCGTGACTGTGTGGTTGTCCTGGCCTGGGTGGGAATCAGCCAGCTACACAAAGGAGCATGGTCAGAAATCCCCCATCCTGTATAGCAGCACAGTATGAACCTATGGGACAGCTGGCATTGCAGCCACTGAAGTTATCACAGAGTGAGGCTTTTGCCTCAGAACAGCAGGGATTGGGGGGCGAACACAAAAGGTCTAACAGAGACTAAAGAGGCCAATGCCCATGCATCAGGATGGGCAAGAGGCTCTCTGGTGTTTTGGGGGCAGTCAGGATGTGTGGGCTTCTAGCACATCTCCAGGGTGTCTTTTCAGGGATAGTATCAATGCTTTAGACCCCACCACAAACAACCCAGCTGGGCTTCTTGTGGTGATTTGAAAGAAAATGGCCCCATAAGGAGTGACACTATTAGGAGGTGTGGCCTTGTTGGAGGAGGTGTGGCCTTGTTGGAGGAGGTGTGGTCTTGTTGGAGGAGGTGTGGCCTTGTTGGAGGAGGTATGGCCTTGTTGGAGGAGGTATGGCCTTGTTGGAGGAGGTGTGGCCTTGTTGGGACTGGTCTTTGAGGTCTCCCATGCTCAAGCTATACCCAGTGTGGACACAGACTCTTTCAGTTGCCTGTGGATCAAGAGGTAGAACTCTCAGTTGCTTCTCCAGCACCATGTCTGCCTGTACAGTGCCATGTCTCACCATAATGGACTAAACTGCTGAAACTGTAAGCCAGCCTCAATTAAATGTTTTCTTTTATGCGAGTTGTTGTGGTCATGGTATCTCTTGACAGCAACAGAAACCCTAACTAATACATTTCCCAAGGCTGGACATTGTGGAACATCACTCCTAAGGAGACTTGGAGCACAGAGGATAGAAGAGAAGGCAGAGCAAAATGCAGGGGTGATGGCCCCAAGGCTGCCTAGACCAGGACATTCAGGAGAAGACAGGTCTGGGCCTGGGTGTCCTTCACTGGTGTTTTATGCAGGGAGAAAGGAGGAAGCTCTGAAAACCTTGCCTTCCTCAATGGAGAACAGTGTATCCCGGGACCAGCTCCCAGGACCCCCAGGTTCTGAGATGGAGTCCCAAGAGGTCGACTCCTGCTATGTCTATACTATTACAGGCCTGATGATGTCATTCCCAAGAGGATGGCCTTTCATTCTGGCACTCAGACTACCCCCAAGAATGGTGACGTTGCCTTCAACAGGCTCCTGTGGAGTAAAGCCTACCTGGCCAGCTTCTCCAGTCTGGGTTGTCATCTTGCATGCACTGAGGTGGCAACACAGGCTAGCATCTCCTTGGCTCAAGGAAGACAGCCCTCAGCAGCAAAGACCCCAGAAGCATAGATATCTGGAATCTTCCCCTAATGCTTGCTTACAATTCAGGCTTCACTGGGCCACAGTGAGAGCATCTAGCTCTCTCTGTGTGAGGAGAAAGCTGTGTGCAAACCTTCTACTTCCTATATCTACAGGAATGAGTCCCTGTGTGTCATAGCAAAGTGGGGCAGGGGTTCTCTTGGGGATCCCTGGGCAGCCTCCACCTCACTGATTCTGGGCCATCCAGGAAGCCGTAGCATGTCCTTGCATTGCTGCCCCCAGGGCTGTTTGGGGGTCAGGAAAGAGTGCTTGGCTGACTGTATAGTGGTCAGCTGAGAGGCTCTTGGGCCCTGGGCAAATGGGACATAGGGGGTACGCCACCTGTCTAGGTCAGATGTTTCTCGGTGCAGCTCATGGTCCTGTATTGCTACTTTAAGGTTTATGGGTTTCCAGGAAATCTGGGGATCTGGGTCCCCTGGGATGCTGACTTTGATCTTTCAGCTGCATGCTCTCTCGCACCCATTCTGTAATGAGTTCACATCTATCAGGAGCTTCAAGGCCGGCTCTGAGCTCATGATCTCCCATAGGATGGATCATGTCCCAGACTCTCTGAAGAACATTTGAGATTGGGGGGAGGATCAATAAAACTTTCCAGTTAAACTTGACAGAACACTTCATATAATTTCTGCGATTCCCAACAAAATAGCCACAATTAAATCCAAAGGCCAAAGCCCACAAGGAAAAGTAATCACAGGCTGCATAATGATTTTCTATCAACAGATATGACAGTGGTGGCATAAGATTATAATGGAGCTGAAAAGTCCTTTTTCTTGGTGATATTTTAATCATCAATGTCATAGCACAACATACAAGTCATATCTATTTGGTGGTGCTGGGAAAAATAAGCCCTGTGCTGCCGGTTACATGAAAGTGTTACAGGTCCCCAGGCTTTAATAGGCACCCAGCTCTTAGCACAACCGACGCCACGAAACCCAGCACAGCACGTAGGCAGCACCACCTGCCAAAACGAGTACAATGACCTAATCCATCAAAGCCCATAGTTCTGGAAAAGTCCCCAACGGTACTGACCTTGCTTTTTGGCTTCTGCAGTTTCACTTCTGGCTAACTGTTCTTGTTAACTGAAGTGTGTCAACCCAGGATGTGGTTTTGGGGCTGAAAAGCCAAACACCCAGTGTAGTCCCCAATCAGCTCATGAAGACTTGCCGTTGGCTTGATCCCATGTCTGAGGCATCTTTGGTGAACCCTTCACAGTGGAATCACAGTGCAAGGCTGCGGATGTAGCTAGGTGGTGGGCAGCTTCCCTACCATGTGTGAGGCCATAAGTTCAACCCTTAGCACCACATACACAAAGCACAACACATATAATTATGCCCAGCGTGTAATAATTGATGATGAATAGCAAATAGCTAGGCTGCTGGCTATGTTTTCACTTTCTATTATTATTTTAATATGCACATCTGTCTACTCATAAAAGCTGTGAACAGCGTGCAGCATTGAGCTGGCCATTTTCCACACTTTATGCTTGCTGGGTTTCTTTACGGCGTACTTGAATTTTTTTTCCTATCTTACCCTGTGTATTTTGTGAGGGAGAAGATTCATGCCACGGTATATATGTGGAGGTCAGATGTCACCTTGCAAAAGTCTGCTCTATCCTTCTACCATACAGTCCTGGGACGGAGTTCAGGTTGTCAGCCTTGGTGGCAAGTGCATTTACCCTCTGGGCCATCTCACCATTTGGGCTTGATTTAATCACTGACTGTTCTGTTCGTCATGGCCCGTCTATGCAGTATGGAATGGGCTGTATGACATATAGACCACACTGAATACATATGGCATAGCCTAGATGTGTAGTAGGCTATACTAGTTTCATGGAGCTATTCTCTATGATGCTTGCACACTGACCAAATTTCCTGGTGATGCACTTATTAAAGTGTGCTCCCATTGCTCACACAACAGTAGTTTTTGTTAAGACCCCATTGCTAAAACACACTGGTCACAGGACATGGAAACATCAAGGTGAGACTGGCCAGACATTTTTCTCCCTACTGGTTAGCTCTCACAGCAGTGGGAGGTGTGCGGGCTGCAGAGGGAGGACCCTTATCAACAGCTATGAATCCTGTGATCTCCAATCAAGACTGGCCTGGAAAGGCATGCTTGTAGATACAAGCACTTTCTGGTTATACTTCAGGCCTATTCCACAGGAAGAAACACAGCACTGCAAATTGGGCCGAGAATCCATGGTCTGGGAGCCAACATGCGCCAGGGGTCAAGTTACTATTATTTTGTTTTGCTAAGTTGATAGCATCAAGCTGCCACCTAAATTTACACACTCACAGAAGGGTGCAGCTCTCAGACCTCGTCAGAGAAGTTTCTTTGTGCAGCAGTTGGCAGTTGTTGACTCATAAACCCACACCTGGTCAAAGTGAAGAGACTGAGTGACTGTGGAGGCTGTGGGGTCCTCGGCTGCAAATATGACATCTGCACCACACACTGCTCCTCGAGACTTAGAAGCCGTCACAGAAGAAAGGTCAGAAAGCGCGTAAGAGCCGGGGCTCAGGGAGGACCTGAGTAAACGTGTCTCCTTTACATCATGGGACCACTTCGATCATTAATTCAAGTCCCTTCCGAGCATGGAGGGGAAGGGGTGTTCGTGAGCCCCCACCCATAACTGAGGAGTTACCGACAGGTGGTGGCTTCTGGGTGAGAAAGAGAAGTTTTCTTTCAGAGTGTGGTTCCTGGAAGAGTGACCCCACTCCAAAAGTAGATGGACAACACAAACTGAAGTCTATGGGCTATTCAATGTTTTAAAAGAAAGATAGAATGTGAAGTTGGGGGGCAGAGAGATGAGATGTGGGGGGTGAGTTAAGGGGAGGCGTTGGGAATGAATATTATCAAAACACATTGTATGAAATTTTCACAGAATAAAATGTTTAAAAAAGAAGTCCATTGCACATCAATGAGTGTAGCAACTGACCAGGCAGGTGACAACTGTAAAACTGTAAAGTACACAGACCAAATGTCAGAGCTCCCAGCTTCATAAAATAAGTGCTAATGGACATAAAAGGTCAGCTAGGTCCTGATACGATTACAGTTGGTGATTCCAATACCCCACTCTTATCCCTAGATACATAGGTCATCCAAACTCAAAATCAATAATGCCAACTCCTCCGAGTGAAACTACACTGAAGATCAAATACACTTAACAGACATCCAGGAATACTCCGCACACATTTTTCTCTGCAGCCCATGGAACTTCCTCTAAAACAAACCTAATTTATGCCACAAATCAGCTCTTAAAACAATGAAACAGAATTAAAGTATTTTAAATAGGTTATAAAACCATAGTAAAATAAAACTGTAAGTCAATAATGAAAAAAAAACTATAAAAACATGGAAACTCATGAATGATCAGTGGGCGGAAAATTTAAAATTCCTAGAATCAAATGAAAGAAAGGCAACATACCAGAACTTCCGAGATATAGCCTAGCCTGTATCTCTAAGAAGAAAATGTATAGCTATGGATGCTTCTATTTAAAATTCAGAAAGAATGAGAAGTTGCCTACAAATAAATTTGACCTTATTTTAAGCCAGAAAGATCTCAAATAAATAACCTAATGTTATAATTCCAAGTCCTAGAAGATAACCATCTATTATGGCTCGAATGTAAAATGTCCTCCACAGGCTCATATACTTGAACCCAGTCCCCAGTTTGTGGTGCTGTGTGGGAAGATTGTGGAATCGGAAAGAAGTGAGTCTCTGGAGATAGGGCTTATGGCGGTATAGACAGATATCACTTCCTGTCCACTCTCTGCTTCCTGAGTGCAGACACTATGATCAGGTGACCTCCTGCTCTGACCACCAGGCTTCCCCACCGGTGGGCTGTCATGCTTCCTCTCTTTTGTAGGGTATTTTACCACAAGAATGAAAAAGTAACTAAAACACAATCTAAACTCCAAATCATAGATGGTAAGAAATAATTGAAATCAGAAATTGATAAAATAGATACTGGAAGTATAATGAATTGACTTAAACAAAGAGTTGACACCTTGAAGAAAAAAAAAAACAGACTACCAATTCCCCTAGTGAAACTAATCAAAAGAAAAGAGGTCAAAACTAATAAAATTAGAGATGAAAAGGGTAAGGTTGTTACAAATTTGAATGAAAATGATAGGATCATGATGGAATATGTACCAAGCTTTCTTCTTGGGGCCACCAATCAGCTCCCAAATCATAACATGGAAACTTATTATTAGTTTTGAATGCTTGGCCTTAGCTTAGCTCTCTTCTTGCTAGTTCCTATAATTTAACCTGTTTCTCTTCATCTACATTTTGCTTTAGGGATTTTTACCTTTTCTTTCAGTGTTACTTTTCCTGCTTCTTCATGTCTGTCTGGCGACTTCCTCACTTTCCTGCCCAGCCATTAGCCTTCCAGTTCTTTATTAGACCAATCACATGCCCTAGGCAGGCAAGGTGAAACAGTAACCCATCCTTACATAATTAAACAAATGCAATATGAACAAATGTAACACATCTTTACACTGTTAAAAAGGCAGCAGAAACAAATAGAACACACTTTTACACCGTTAAAGTAATTTCCACAACAGGAATACTTTGAAATTTTATAGTCCCCAAACCTGGAAAATCAAGAGTAAACTGATAAATTCTTATACATATATGACCTATCATACTAAACAGGGCTCCAGAGTAACAGAAGTGATAGACTATATACATACAAGCAAGGAAGATTTACTATGTCGCTTATTACACAATAGAGTAAGGGTAATCCGCACTGACCATCTGCATGCTAGAGATGCTGCAAACCCCAGAGCTGCTCTACACCTGAAATTGGATGCCTTAGCAGTCTCAACTTGGCACTATTGGTCTGAAGATTCTGGAGTCAAGGACCTGTAGCCCGTGTTGGAATACCACACACAAGCTGGAGTGTGATCACCAGAAGATGGCAGTAGTAGCAATAGCAGCAACAGATTTTCTCTGTCAGGAAGAAGTAAAGGCAGGTGAGCCCCCTTTCTTCTTGGATCCCCCTCTGCACTGTCCATGGGAAGGTGATGAAGCCTGTGAGCAGATATTCTTTGTCTCACTCTGTTATCCTCTTAGGAAAAGGTTTCACAGATATGCTTAAAGGTTTGTCTTCTAGATGATTCCAGATCCCATCAAGTTGACAGTCAAGAGTAACGACCACCTCTGCCAAAAATCAATCAAGACATTATAGACAAGTTAAATGGGAACATAACTGTCCATGAGGTCAGAGCAGTAATAAAGTCTCCCCACAAAGAAAAGCCCAGACCAAATGGGTCCTGAGTTCTACAGACCTTTATAGAAAAGCTTATGTCAGTGCTCTTCAAATGCTTCCATAAACAGAAAGGGAAGGAACATTACCTTAATAGCAAATTAGGAAAAGAAGACAACAAAAAGAAAATGTAAGCCAGGCAGTAGTGGCACACGCCTTTAATCTCAGCACTTGGGAGGCAGGGGCAGGCAGATCTCTGTGAGTTTGAGGCCTGGTCTACAAGAACTAATTCCAGCACAGGCTCTAAAGCTACAGAGAAAGCCTGTCTCAAAAAAACAAAAAACAACAACAACAAAAAAAACAGAGAAAAAAGAAAGAAGAGAAAGGAAGGAAGGAAGGAAGGAAGGAAGGAAGGAAGGAAGGAAGGAGAAAGGAAGAAAGAAAAATGTAGACCAACGTTTTTGAGAAACACAGAAGCTAAAATTCTGGCAGCCTGAATTTTAAAAAGCACATTAGGAGATTATACATTGTGACCAAGTTACTTTCAATTTAGGGATGCAATTTGATTCAATATATGCAAATCGATGTGTCATATAACACATAAATAGACCTGAAACAGAAATCACAGGATCTTCTTAATAGATGCAGGAAAAGTCTATGATGAAGTTCAACATCCTTTTGTGATTAAAAAAAAAAGTCCCAAAGAAATTAGAAGAAGGAAAAGTTAAAAAAATGCATTGGACAACAGTCAATGCTGAGATACACAGCTGGTCAAAATGTTTAGCACAGTAGACTGAGTGCACAGCCTTAAATAGGACATCTTTATCAACATTCTGCCACCGACACTTCATCAAGGAGCAGGGAACCCTGGAAGAGAATCCAGAGAAATTTTTAAGAGTTGGAGGATGGGAAGGAGTGTTGAGAAATGCTGTCTTCTGGACATGACATTGTTTTGGAGTATTATGTTAGCTAGGCAAAATGTGTTACATTTGTTTATGCTGCAGGATATCATTTTAACTGTGTGAAGATGTATTACCTTTGTTTGTGCTGCATTTGTTTAATGATGTAAGAATGTGTGTTTAACTATGTGAAGATGTGTTGCATTTGTTTCACCTTGCCTGCCTAAAGCACCTGATTGGTCTAATATAAGGCTGAATGGCCAATAGCTAGGCAGGAGAGGGATAGGCAGGGATGGTGAGCAGACAGAATAAAGAGAAAAAATCTAGGCTTGAGAGAGGAGAAGAGAAGGAGGAGGAGAAAATGAGGGAGTCACCAGGTAGCAGATATGAGAAGCAATAAAAGTAAGATATACAGAAAGAAAGTAAGAAAAGTAAAACGCCCAAGGCAAAAGGTAGATAAAGAGAAACAGGTTAATTTAAGTTAATAGAGCTAGGCAGAGATGAGCCTACGGTAGGCTAACCATTCAAAACTAACTCTCTGTCATGATTTGGGAGCTAGTTGGTGGCCCCAAAGAAAAGCTTGGTATAGGACATGGCTGTCATGTACATGAAGGTATAGCAGTAGTGTCTACCTACACAAAACCTGCATGAAATCAAGCCAGCCAAAACTCCAGCACAGACTGGGGAGGGGCTCTCAAGACTCCGCCCCTTACTGAGGAGCATTTTTGCAGTTGATAGCTGGTGGGAGGAGGAAGAATCATTTTTTTATGAGGGCCTGACCACAAGTAGACTTCCTGTGCTTTAGTGGATGAGCCCACACCCATGCAGCCATAATTGGACTTAGGGGAAAGAAGAGTAGGAAGTGGAGGAAAGACATGAAGTTGTAAGGGAGGAGTGTGGAGGGAATATGAAAGGAGGTGGCTGGGAAAATAGTGGATGTATATGATCATATTTCATTTATACATGCATGAAATTCTTAAGAATTTATTTTTAACTTTTGGCTATTATGACTAGAAAGTAATGAACATGGTTGAGCAAATGTCCTTGTGGTAGGACAAAGCATCTTTTGTGTATATGCCCAAGAGTGCTATAGCTGGATCTTGAGGTAGATCAATTCCCATCTTCCTGAGGAACCGCCACACTCATTTCCATAGTGGCTGTACAATGGACCAATGTTCCCCTTACTCCACATCCTCAACAGCATGAGCTGTTTGTTACTTGTGTTACTGACCTTCGTCATTCTGATAGATGTAAGATGAAATCTCAAAGTAATTTTAATCTGCATTTCCTTGATGGCTAAGGATGTTCAACGTTTCTTTAAATGCTTCTCAGCCATGTGAGTTTCCTCTAATGAGGGATTCTCATTTAGATCTGCATCTCATTTTTAATTGGATTATTTGGTTTTCTGATATTTAGTTTCTTGAGTTTTTTATATATTTTGGCTATTAGTTCTTTACTAGATGTGGGGTTAGTAAAAATCTTTTCCCATTCTATAGGCTGCTGCTTTGTCCTATTGACTGTGTCCTTTGCCTTACAGAAGCTTCTCAGTTTCATCAGGTCCCATTTACTAGTTGTTGATCTTAGTGCCTGGACTATTGGTGTTCTGCTAAGAGTGTCTTCTCCTATGGTAAGGATTTTAAGGCTATTGCTCATTTTCTCTTCTCTCAGGTTCAGCACATCTAGTTGTATGCTAAGGTCTTTGATCGATTTGGAGTTGAGTTTTGTACAGGATGGTAAATATGGATCTATTTACATTCTAGAGGCTTAAGGTAAAACAAACTACTACTTTTCTTTAAAAAATAGTGATAAAATGGTTCCTAATGATAGTCTGCTATACTCATAGATCAGTGCCTTATTTATCCATCATTAGAGAAGCTTCCTCCTACAGCAGATGGGAACAAATACAGAGACCCAAGGTCAGATATTTCACACACACACATGCAAGCACACACACACACACACACACACACACAGAGAGAGAGAGAGAGAGAGAGAGAGAGAGAGAGAGAGAGAGAGAGAGAGCACTTGGAACACACAGTTCTAAATGGATGTGTCCATCAAATCCCTCCCCTCAGAGCTCAGGGATCCCTGGAAGAGAAGATGGAAAGAGTATAAGAGCCAGAGCGGATGGAGGACACCAGGAGAACAAGGCCCTCTGAATCAACTGAGCAAAGCTCATGTGAGCTCAGAGAGACTGAAGCAGCAAGCACAGGGTGTGCACAGGTCTGCAGCAGGTCCTCACACGTACTATGGCTTCCAGTTTAGAGTTTTCCTGAATGTGGGAATGAGTTGGTCTCTGATTCTTTTGCCTTCTCTTGGGGCTTTTTTGCCCTCTCTTGGCTTACCTTGTCCAACTTCGATGTGATGGTTTTTGTTTTATTTTATTAGATTTTATTTTGTTGTGTTTTATTATTACCTCTTAGAAGATTGTTTTGTTTCTTTGTTTGGTTGGTTTTGGTTTTTTGAGACAGGATTTCTCTGTATAACAGCCCTGGCTGTCCTGGAACTAACTTTTGTAGACCAGACTGGCCTCAGATTCACAGAGATCACCTGTCTCTACCTCCCAAGTGCTGAGATTAAAGCCATGTGCCATCACCGTCTGGCAGAAGAAAAGAGAGACAGTAAGGGAAGTGGATCTGGATGGAAGGGGAAGTGAGGAGGCCTGGGAGGAGGAGAGGAAGGGTGTCTTAGGGATTTTACTGCTGTGAAGATACACCATGACTGTGGCAACTCGTATAAGAAAAATGTTTAATTGTGGTGGCCCACTTACATTTCAGAGGTTCAGTCTATTATCATGGTGGGGAACATGGCGACGTGCAGGCAGATGCGGTGCTGGGCTAGAAGTTGAGAGTACTCCATCTTGCAGGCCATAGGAAGTGACTGAAACACTGGGTGGTATCCTGAGAGTAGGAAACCTCAAGTCTGTTCCCACAGTGACATACTTCCTCCAACAAGGCCATACCCACTCCAACAAAGCCACACCTCCTAATAGTACCACTCTCTATGAGATCATGGGGGCCAAGTACATTCAAACTACTACAGAGGGGAAACAGTAATCAGGATGTAGTATATAAGAAAATAATCTATTTTCAATAAAAGATAAAAATAATTTATTTTTAAGAATAAATAAAAAGTATACATATATCTCCAGGAGAATTTTATTTATCTATTAAAAAGTGAAATGATGATATTTGCAAGAAAATGGGTGTAAACGAAATACACCATACCCAGAAAGAAAAATAATGCATTTTCTTTCAGATGCTCCACCTAGATTTAAAGTTACATAGACGTGTATATATGTACATCTATTAATGCAGGGGTTGTAGGGCTTCATGAAGCTACAGTATTGACTTGTGAAAGGGGAGGAAGAAATCTAAGGGATGGGTAGGGAGAGAAGTGTTGTGATACAGGTGAAATGAAAGTAAGGCTTTGGGGAAGAGAGGGAACCACCAGAGGGAAGCAAGAAGCATGGAGGAGTAGAGGAGTGCACTGATACAGACGTATAAAAATGCCATAATGAATCCCTTACTTAGTATGGTAACCTAAAAGACTAAATAAGAAAGCAAACTTTAGCTGGGCGGTGGTGGCACACGCCTTTAATCCTAGCACTAGAGAGTCAGAGGCAGGCAAATCGCTGTGAGTTTGAGGCCAGCCTGGTCTACAAGAGCTAGTTCCAGGACAGGCTCCAAAGCCACAGAGAAACCCTGTACAGAGAAAAAGAAAGAAAGAAAGAAAGAAAGAAAGAAAGAAAGAAAGAAAGAAAGAAAGA
>JABTXL010012322.1:1669267-1687586 GCA_025134845.1 Neodon shergylaensis | reverse complement strand
AGAAAGAAAGAAAGAAAGAAAGAAAGAAAGAAAGAAAGAAAGAAAGAGAAAGCAAACCTTGAGTTAGGGATAAAGCTCAGTGGTAGAGTATTTGCCTAGCATGCCTGACCAGGTCCACTCCACAAAAATAAATAAATAAATAAATAGATAGATAGATAGATAGATAGATAGATAGATAAATAGATAAATAGATAAATAAAATACATAAAATGACACCCCTTGTCCTCATCTTGTCTCTGTTTCTGTAATCAACACCATGGCTGTGGTGGTTTGAATGAGAAAGGCCCTCCCAGCCTCACATGTCTGAATACTTGTCCCGGGCTGGAGGAACTACTTGGGAAAGATTAGGAGGTGTGTCTCTGTTGGATGAGGCTTATCACTGAGGGTCGGCTTTGAGATTTCGAATGACCGATGTGATTCCCAGTGTCTCTCTGCCTTGTGGTTGTGGATCAAGATGTGAGCTCTCAGTTGTTCCTTCACTCCACCATCACAGACTCTGAGCCTCTGAAACTGCAAGCTGATGGAAGGCCTTCTTTTATAAGTGGCCTTGGTCATAGTGTTATAATCACAGCAATAGAAAAGTAATTAAGACAATGACCAAAAGCACCTTGAGGAGGGATGGCTTTATTTAGCTCATAGGTGCAGTCCATTATCGAGGAAAGTCAGGGCAGGAGCTCAAGGTGGGAACATGGAGGCAGGAACTAAGGCAGAGACCATCAAGAAACACTGTTTAAAGACTTGTTCCTTGTGGCCTGCTCAGCTAGCTCTCTTAAAGAGCCCAGGCCCATCTGTGTAAAGATAAGGGACTGGGAGGCCAATTAGTGGTTACAAAAATGGCCTACAGACACGTTCACAGGCCCATCTGAGGGAGGGCATTCCTCAGCTGAGGTTCCCTCCTCCTAGGTATGCCAAGTGACAATAAAACTAACCATGACAACACCTTTAAAATTAAAACACATTTGCAAGTACCTTGGCTCAGCAATTTTCTGTTCAACTCCAGGATGATGCCATCTTTATTAATCATCATGGCCAAAATTATTGCTTAAAAATATGTAGATGGAGCTGAGGGTCGCTTCCCTGCTGCCCAACTCCCAGCTGCCTGGCTAGCTTATGCCCCAAAATAATAACACACAAATTATATTTTTTTAAACACTGCTTGGCCCATTAGTTTTAGCCTCTTATTGGCTAATTCTCACATCTTGATTAACCCATTTCTAATAATCTGTGTAGCACCACGAGGTGGTGGCTTACCGGGAAAGATTCAGCATGTCTGACCTGGCGGCTGGCTCCATAACAGCTGCCCTGGAGAGGAGAGGCTTGGCGTCTGGCTCACTTCCCTTCTGCCCAGCATTCTGTTCGGTCTACACCTATTTAAATTCTGACCTATCAGGCCAAGCAGTTTTCTTTATTAATTAACCAATGAAAGCAACAGATAGAAAGAAGATACTCCCACATCAAAAATATGTTATGTAGTTCTTTTTTAGTTTTGCCTTTAAAAACTTTCTCCTTGGGAGAGTGAACATGATCAAAATACATAGTATTCATGTATGAAATTAACAAATAATTATGTTATATATTTTATCAATATATAAGTTATGTGTATTATTTTAAAATGAACCCTCCTGACTTCAACATCTTTGAATACATCTGTCATTTACCATGGCACACATATTCTCAACCTAATGATAGTCCCAGATAAAACTTGATTTGCTTTGATTTCCACCTCTTTGGATATCCCTTATCCTTGTCTGTATCTTCTATTCATAAGCATGTTCAGCCAAGCGTAGCTCAGACTGATGTCAGCAACTGTAATCCAGGTCAATCATTCTGTTGTCACATCCTGGGGCATTTGTCTCCCACCTCAGCAAGGAGAGATGTGGCTCCCGCCATCCCCCATCTACTTATTTGACTGTTCTCATGTTTTCACAAATGGTTGCTTCATAATTAATGCCACCTCCAAGAGTAGCAGCTGTACTAACCTGGATATTCATAGGCATTCTGTGCAGTTCTTTTGTGTTTAGCCTACAAACCCATACTCAAAAAACAAAGTTACTTAGGCCCACAGTTAGAAACTTGTCACACTCTGTATTCCATCCTGAAATTCTCGTTCAACACTCCTAAATTATTTTATTACAGTGTATTTGTGCTATAGAACCCTATGGGGTTTAAACATGTTTACATCTTGTGTTACCTTTTCCGGCACATATAGAAGACTTCCACAGCCTTCACATAGCCCCCATGCCTCCTTCAGCTTCAGCGCATTCCTGATCTGTTTTTTTAAAACACACAGTCGCAATTGCACAGAACATGTATTTTTAAAGACTGACAATATACAGTAATTCAAAGCTAATTCATCTCTTTTGTGGACTAATGGCTCATTTCTTTTTATCACTGGATATTTTATTATATGAATGCTTGTTATCATTCTTCTGTTAAAGAGATCTGTTACTTTCAGTCTTGAACAAAAAAACCCACTATCATTATTCTGGAACTTTTTTATTATGTAGACCTAAGTTTTAAGTCATCCAGTGAAATATCTAGAGGTCATAAGACTATCCTGGCACTGTGGGAGCTCCCTGCCTTCTGCAGTGACTGTCACGTCCATCCCCCAAGCAGTGACTGAGCTGTCTACTGCTCTGCACCTTCACCAGCATGATACTGCTAATTAGTCAGTTACAACTGTCGAGAGAGGGAGTCACTGCTGTCTCAACGCTGTTTCAATATGTAACCCCAATAAAATGATAGTGACCTTATTTCATGTCTTTATTAGTAGTATATACTATATAATGTGAGATGTGTTTAGATTATTTGCCGAACTTTAGTTTGGTTGTTTTCTTACTGTTGAATTTCAAAGGCTTTGTTACTGTTGTTTTGTATTTTTCTCTCCTTATAATTTTGACACGTCATCTGTCAGATGTGTTTTACAAATGTTTTATCTGTCTGTGGCTTACAATTTCATCTTAACTGTATCTTCAGCAAGGTAAATTTTAAAGCGCTCAATAAATTCCAAGGTACAGCTTTTAAATGCATATTTGTTAATTCTTATGGAAGAAATTTTAATCGTATTGGCCTATGATTTTTCCCTTCAACATGTATTTTGTGGTTTGTGGGAAGGCAATGTTGACTGCACAGGACATGCTGGGAACGCTTTGATTTCTGAAAAGGTCTGGGGAGTTCTTAACGTGTTTAGTGACAGTTATTTCTCTATGCCTAAGGATGTTGAGTGTTCCCTTAAGTGTCCTACAGAAGACTAGTTCTTAAAATTAATGGAGAAATGGGACCATCATAGAAAACACAAATAAGAACAATTAATTGTAACTAAGCCAACACCCCCAAAAAAATATTAAAGGAAATAGAGGAGGAAAAGTCTTGTGATGTGTGATTGCCCTCTGTATGCTGTGAATACCATTGGTTAGTAACGAAGCTGCTTTCAGTCAATGGCTTAACAGGATATCGCCAGGCTGGAAAAAATACAGAGAGAGTAGGCAGAGTCAGAGAAACGTCATGTAGCCACCAGAGGAGAAAGATGCCCACGTGTCAGTATCAGTAAGCCATAAGCCTTGTGGTAAAATATAAAATAACAGAAATAGGTTAGTTTATGATGTAAGAGCTAGCTAGAAATACGCTTAAGCTATTGGCCAATCCGTATTGCAATTAATATAGTTTCTGTGTGATTATTTTGGGCCTGGGCGGCTGGGAAATGAATGAGCAGCCTCCATCTACAATCTTGTCATGAGAAGAACACATGGTTCACTAATCAAAAAAAAGAAGCTACGGGAGTGGAGGATGAAGGAAAGATGGAGCGATGATGGAGATGGAGGAGAATCAACAAAAAAAATGAACTACATCCAGAAATCCTTAATAAGTACTAATACTTTGGGCACCATTTTTATTTAAAAATATACATTTTTTTTAAAATACAAAGAATGTTACATATGTTTATAAAATATACTAGTGAAATCCATTGCTCTGTGTAATTAATATATACTAAAAAAATAAAGATGTGCCAACATACAAGGCCGACCTTAAACTGGAGATAAAAGGAGACATTGAGGTGGGACTCAGAGCGTGGTCTCACATAGTCCAGACTGGCTTGAGCTCTGTCACTGTCTCTCATATGCTACGATTATGTGTATAAATCACCACATGCAGTTTTATGTGGTGCTAGGGATCAAACTCAGGGATTCCCGCATGCGAGGCAGGTGTTCTGTCACCTGAACTACATCCTCATCCCTTTAAAAAGACATTTTATAACATTGAAGTTTACTAATTAGAAAGATATAGTTATAAATTCATATATAATAGAACTATAACATATATAAATTCAAAAGAGGCAAAATGCGGAAGAAATAATTTAACTTCCATGCTTAATATTAACTGTTTTTAACATTCAACTTTCAAATCTAAGAGCTGACAAAGTGGCAAACCACTGGAAACACTGCCAAACTTGCTAAAACTTGCTAAACCCTGCTGGTGGCAGAAGGAAACTGTCAGTCCTTCTTTAGCAGGCTCTTCCCTGTTCTAGAGCAACAGAAACACAGAAGATGTTTTCACAACAGTGTAGCACTGGTGCTAGTTAGAATAAAAAGGTGGTTACCCTAGGGAAGAGTGGAGGGAGCAGGGAGGAGGGAAATGAAGAGATTTCCGAGTGTTGCGGATGCTCCACATCATGGCCAATGGTGGTTAAATGGTGAGTTTCTTTTATAGCAGCCACTGCATGAGTCTGGCCCTCTTTAGGCTCTATTTAGTTACATAAAATTTATTAACTGAAGAGCTACAAAGAGGGAATGAATATTAAGAGGTATGAGGACACTCTGGGAACTGATGAATATGTTCCT
Organism: Neodon shergylaensis; assembly: GCA_025134845.1. Taxonomy (NCBI): domain Eukaryota; kingdom Metazoa; phylum Chordata; class Mammalia; order Rodentia; family Cricetidae; genus Neodon; species Neodon shergylaensis. The sequence goes on along the minus strand of JABTXL010012322.1, from coordinate 1,682,748 downwards.
TGTGTTATGTGTAGTGATGGTTTCAGGAATGGATATATAGGTCAAAACAGGAAGCATATTAAATAGACACAGTGGGTATTGGGCAGGGTTCTCTAGGGAACAGACATGATAGAATGTACTGATACTATAAATGGGGATTTACCAACATGGCCAACACAACAAGGGCTGGGTTCTTCAACAGTGTCTATCTACATGCTGGAGGGGTTGACAAGCCAGTAGCTGTCTGGTCCATGAACATGAGAGCCCCTGCAGTCCCAGTCTCGCTCTGAATTCCTGAAGGATTCCTCGAGAGCCACTGATCTTCAGTCCAAGTCAGAAGGTGGAAAAGGCTGCAGTCTGTCACCCATGAAGGATGGCTGTGGTGGTGGTGGCAGCCACGAACATTCACCAGCAATAAGAAAAGGCAGGCAAGCAATGCTGCCTTTTCCCTGGACTTATTTATATCTGGGGCACATGTCAGGAGATCCTGCCACTCTATGAAGACCCTCTCCCTTTGATTAATTCTGACTGGAAATGCCCTGGTAGAACTCCCCCCCCCAGGCAGGTGTCTTAGTTGATTTTAGATAGTGTCAAGTTCATAATCCAGATCAATGATATCACAGTGTACTGTAAGAATGCACCCAGCTCTCAAATAGCAAGTAGAACTATTAAGTCAAAAGATTATGAGATTTTATTCTTGAGCAATCATATAAATTAATCAGACTTAGCAAGTGCATATAAAGATCCCACACAACAGCACTTCAGTGTACCTAGAACAGTCTCTAGGATAGGACACCTGTTAGGCCACAGCACAAATCTCAGTAAAATTTTAAAAATTAAAGCTCTACAGACTGTCTTCTCCAATCACACTGGAATGAAAGTAGAAACTGGTAACGTGGAAAATGGGAAGTTTATTAAAATCAAATAGTACACACCCCGAACTACTGCCATCAGATAGATCTGAGTGAATCTCTCATAGTTTCGTGTGCTAAAACCTTCTGTCCTCCGTGTACTGACAGTGGAAGATTCTGTGATCACTAAGAGCTGAGAAGCCAGTGCCAGGTGACCAACATAAGGAGTGTCATTCTTGTGAAGACAAAACCACCGGCTGGAGCTTCCCTGTTATCTCCAGAAGGTACGAGATCACAGCAGACTTCCTGTTCCATTGGCTCTCACAGTCTTTATCCCCTGTTTCTGAGATGTTCCCTGGCCTTAGGCACAGGAACTATGTTGTAAAGGTATTTGTGGGGCTGGGTACCACCATCAACTGTCCTCTGCATTTTGATCAGCTGTGGCTTTCTGTAGTGGGCTCTGTCTGCTGCAAAGAGAAGCTTTCTTTGACACAGGTGGGAGCTGCCCTTACCCGAGGGCTAAGGAAAAGTATCTAGAACGCAGTTAGGAATTATGCTGGTTTAGTAAGGTGCTGGTAAATGCTTCTCTAAGATCCAAAACTTCCCAGAATGAGTGAAATCACTGGTCACACAGGAAGCCTTTTAGAAGATCTCGAAGTCCTTGTTTTCCCTGATGGATGGTCTTAACATCCCTGTTTTCCCTGAAGAATGATCTCGGTATCTTATTTTCCCTGATGGATGGTCTCAGCAGCATTCTGCAGCACCAGAGCCAGTTACTGTCATGAAATGGGCCAAAGCATTTGCCTGCTCCACCCTGGCAACGTGCTCAAGACTGCAGGACAGTGTGCAACTCTAGAGTGAAGGCAAGGGCACAGGCGGGAATGGGGCTGCCCGGAGTGTCTGAAGACCTCTGTCCCCTGCCATATTGGGGATCTGTTTCCTACCCGCATAACAGGAGAGAACCTAAGCAGGCCCTGAGCTAAGAATTCTCAAGAAGTACAGTGAGAGAGGTGGAGGGGTAGGAAAGAGACATTCGGGTTCCCCGAGAGGATCTGAGAACACGGGAAACCTGTCTCCAAAGCTGGTATCACTCTACTGTATAGGTCCTTAGCCAGTTAATTACCATGGCAGTCTGGGGTGAAAGTATGGGAGATTCCCTAATACAAAGGTGATGCTTGAATCAGCCACCTCTGTGACCACAAGATAGGACATGGGAGGATTCAGAAATGGGATATTTAGGTCCTGGACCTGCTGCACTGCCCAGAAATCTGGGTTTCCTCACTCCATTCCACCAGCTTCCCTGCCTGTTGCCAACTCCTGGCCACCTTGCCAGTTTGGCAGTTTTGTTAGTATCACAGGAGTTCTAGGAGTGCCCCGCACACCGTGTGTGTGTGTGTGTGTGTGTGTGTGTGTGTGTGTGTGTGTGCGTGTGTGAGTGTGTGTCTGTGTTGGAGAGTGTGTGTGTGTGTGCCTGTGTGTGTGAGTGCGTGTGTGTCTCTGTGTGAGTGTGTGTGTGTTTGTGTGTGAGAGTGTGTATGTTTGTGTATGTGAGTATGTGTGTGTTTGTGTGTGTGTGCACACGCCTGTGTGATGTGTCTCTGTGTGTGAGTGCATATGTGTGTCTGTGTATGAGAGTGCGTGTCTGTATATATGTGTGTCTGTGTGTGTGTCTGTGTGTGCGAGAGACAGAGACAGTGCTCTTGTGCTCACTTCTGATCTCTTACGGGGATGTCAGCAAGCCACACCGTACAGCATCCAGGCCACTCAGCAGAACGGACCCTCCTCCCCACCCTCTCACCTTCTGCCTTGGCTTTCTCCTGCTGTGTTAGTGAGGCTTTTCATCACCATGGCCAGAGATGCCCAAGTAAAACAGTTGCAAGAAGAAAGAATTTACTTTAGGTCATGGTTTTAGGTAGTCCAACCCTTCCAGCATGTGGGGAGACATCCTGCACACGTCACTTGGGAGGCAGAGAGGGAGACCATGTGTGCTGTGAGTTCTCTGCTTCTTCCCGTTTTACTCCATCAGGGGCTCCAGTATAGGGGATGGTGCTGCCTCTTTTCCCCACCAGTCAATCCTCGCTGGAAACTTTCACAGGCATTCAGAGATAAGTCTTAATGGTCTCATAGGCTCTTCTCAATTTAGTCACGTTATCAATCAAGATTAAGCACTTGGGGGTTAGGGAATTGACTCAGTCGCTGAAGGTCCTTCCACACAAGCACGAAGATTTGAGTTACGATCCCAGCACCTATGTTAAAACCCAGGCATGGCGGTAGATACCGTCACTCTAGTACTGGGCATGTGCAGACAAGATACATGAAGCTCATTGTTGAAGTCACCTAGCCTTATTAATGAACTTCAGGTCTGAGAGAAATACTGACTCAAAAAGTTAAGGTGGAGGGAAATTGACAAGCAACATGACCAAGACCCAAGAGTCAGAAGCCTGGTTGGGCAGGCACAGTTCTCCTTGTTGAAAGCAGTCACAAGGCAGTGTCCTTGAGGTGAGAAGACCACAGATCTCTGAGGAGGGTCATCTGAGATCTGAAGGAGCCCAGGAAACCATGTCAGAGGGACCATGTTCCAAAAAAGGTGACTTCAAGTCAAAAAGCCCTGAGGTGAGACTGGGCAGACCTATCCCGGGAATGAGAAGCAGCCTACAGTGGTGGCTTAGGGAGCAACCAGGACGCAAAGGAGTCGGGGGCAGGTTAAGACAGGCCCTCGGGGTCCCAGCAATAGATCTGGATTTTATTTTGGCTGTGAGGAAGAGTTTTAATGTCAATAGTGACATCACCAAGTCACACCTGATGAAGCTTTGTGAGGGATTGCCACTGGGAGTGCAGATGGAGACTGGAAGTTAAGTCCCAAGGAGCATGGTGATCACATGAGCCAGGCTTAGAGGAGGCTGAGAAGTACGCATACTGGGGATTTACTGTGGCTCTGTAGTCACAGGTTTGTAGCTTCCTGTCACCATAACAACATGCCTAAGATAATCGCCTTACAAAGGGAAAAGGGTTGTTATGGCTGGCTCCACAACTTTGAGCCTCTGCAGCAGTCAATTGCTTTTCTTACTTGCAGAGAGAGAGAGAGAGAGAGAGAGAGAGACAGAGAGAGAGACAGAGAGAGAGACAGAGAGAGAGACAGAGAGAGAGAGACAGAGAGAGAGACAGAGAGAGGGACAGAGAGAGAAATTAGGGTCTGACAGCCAAGTTTGAGGTTGTTTCCCTGTGGACCTAGGGAATTCCCACTCAACCTCGCCCCTCAAAGGTTCTACCACATCCAAGTGGCACCACTATGGGGATCAAGCCTCTAACACAGGAACCTTTGGGAGTAGTCAGCATCCTACTATGGATCAGAACTGAGAGTCCTGGGGAGTACATGGTTCCCGGTGTCTCTGGTCTGAGCAATGGGGTGCCTGTGCATGCCAGTCTCTGGCATTGATCCAGCTGGATAAAACACAAGGAGAAGCTCTGAAGACCACTTACTATGTGGGGCTTCTGCAACTCAGATCCCTTCTGAGTACCGTTTTCATCCATGTCCAGTCCTCTGCCAGAGCTAAATGTGTTATTTATTGCTGAACACTAACATTGCTATTTTTGTGTTTCTTTATTTATGTATTGTTTATCTCTCAAGTAGAATTGATGGTTTGCGGAATATCCCTTGTACCTAGAAAATTACGGAGGCAAAGTGGATGTTCAATCAATATTTGTGGATGGATGGATGGACAGATGGATGTAGAAGAAAAGGCAAAATGGAAGCTAGACATTGTTACTCATGCCCATGTGATGGTTAGTATCAATTTTCAACTTGACAAGACCTAGAATAACCTAAGAGGCAAACCTCTAGATGTGCTTATCGGGGGTGTCTAGACTAGGTAAACTGAGGTAGGAAGACCCACTGGACAGCACTATTGCATGGGCTGGGCATAAGAAAGAGAAAGTGAGTTGAGCACAAACATCCATCACTCTTTTCTTGACTTTTAGATACAAAATGACCGCCTGCCGCAAACTCCTATCCCATCCCTTCACCACAGACTGAGCCAAAATAAATCATTTTCACATAAATTTCTGTAGTAATATTTCATTTGTATTTTAATAAATAAAACTTGCCTGAAGTTCAGAAGGTAAAACAGCCACACTGATCAGCCTTACAGACCAGGCAGTGGCGACACACCTTTAATCCCAGTAGCCACATTTGTTTGCCATAGAAACTGGGCAGTAGTGGTGCACGCCTTTCATTTCAGCCCTGGAGAGGAATATAAGGGTCGGAGGAGACGGCTCTCAGACACAGTGTCATTCTGAGATTCCTGGAGGCAGGATCTCCATTTGGGACTGAGGTAGAGGTACGAGCCAGTGGCTGGCTGTTTTCTTTTCTGACCTTCAGGTTGGCTTTATTTATTAAAATACAAATGAAATATCACTACAGATAGCTAAAATATTTCATTACAGCAAAAGGAAAAGTAACTAATATACCTATAATCCCAGCAGGTTGAAGCAGAAGGATTGCCATGAGTTTGACTGTCTTTCACAACAGAGTGAGGGTACATCTAAAAAACTAATTAAAAAAAATACAAATCAAAGACAGATGGGAAAAAATGAATGAATGGCAGGAAAATTGATGAGTCCTGTATAGGTGATTAGGACTTTGGACTCTTCCAAATTCATATATTAAGGCCCCAGGTCTCAACATGATTTTATTTGGAGATAAAGATTTGGGTCAGGGCAATTAAGATTAAGTGATATCACAATGGTGGATTCAATAAGTCTTTGTGTCCTTATAAAAAGAGACACCAGGGATTTTTCTCTCTACATATAAACAAAAGAAAGACTGTAAGGACTCAGGGAGAGGACAACCATATGCAACAGACAAAGAGAGTCTTCCCCAGAAACCTCATTAGCACCGTGACTTACCTTTCCAGAAGTATAAAAACAAATGTCTTGATTAAGCCACCAAGACTACAGTATTTTGTTATGGTGATTCAGACAGAATTATATGGGTAGGATGGGCAGATGAGTAGCGTTTAATAACTTTACCATTTATTAAATGATAAAGAGCACTTATTAAATGATGGGTAGGTGGGTGATGAGTGGCGAATAGATATAAGATGAGTGGGTTGAGGACGGTGGATGAGTGGATGATGAATGGGTGGGCGGATGCATGAATGAATATATGGATGGATAACAGAAGATCAGATGGGAGGTAATGGCTGGACATATGGTGGGCAGGTGATTGAAGAGCGGGTGAATATAGGGACAATACACTAGGTCTCCTGGATACTTCTCCTGACTGCTTTGAGCTCAATACACTGGCAGCAGTTCTCTGTGGGAGCAAGGTGACTGTTTGACTTCTGCTGTAGCTGTCTTGGGAACTGATTTCCTGGGCTTTCAGTTTCTACGACATAGCCCCAACCTAAAACAGGGCTCCTTGGCCACGCGTTCACGTTCACAAAGAACCTTGACTGAAATCCCACTGGGATTCTCAAAGACTTCCAAGTATCAGAGTCTCCCTAGAGAAGCTTCCGGGCCTCTGTGGAGGAACTGATGCAGAGATAAGAGCTGAGGAATCTCTGTCCTAGGAACTGGGGCCACTTCTATCACCACCTACTTAGCCTTTAATTATCTACTATCAAGTAGACAAGAGACACCAGCAGGGCCATCTTCCACCTGGAATTCTGAACCCAGTGAAGTGAAGAAAGGGCAGGCAGAGCTCTGGGGTACAGTAGGGGAGATTGAAGCAACAGGTTGGAGTCAGAGCCAAATCCTTTTGTAACCCTAACTCCTGCAGACTGCCAGAGAGAGCTCCTGTCCCACTGGCTACACAGCTCAGGGCCTCTTCAAGGGTACCTGAGGCTTTATATAAAAGCTTTGTCTTCCTTGTGCCATCTCCTTTTGGGTCACAGAGGTCTTAGCTGCTATTTACTGTCAACTTATACTCAAGAAAAATTAAAAATTTTAAATCATCAGCATGGATTTCACCAGTCGTTTTTGCTTTATTTAATGTTGGTTTTAGTTACAAAACCAAGAATATCTGGTTTGCACATAGAGTCACCAATATTTTTGTAATTCATACGTAAGTGCGCACATATTTTGTTTTTATCAGAACATTGCAAACCCTTTATGGAATTAACTCACCTGAGGAATTTTCTTTTGGAGAGGCCTGAGTGCTCCAACTCTCTCGATTTTGGAGAGCTGAGTCTGGACCACATGTTGTGGCCGTCCCTTCCCCCACCGCCCCTAGGGCATAGGCTGGGGAAGAGGAGTCCCAGGAGAGGAGTCCCCCCACACACACTCGGGGGCTGACTTCAGCCTGCCCAGAGGCCTCTCTGACACAGAGCTGACCTTCCCTTCTTCCCAATTGATTTTCAGTTGACCCCTCTGCCTTCCATTTTACACTCCGGTGCTTCCGTGGCCTGTTCAAACTCTTTGAACACGTGTTTAGACACCCAACAAAGCCGGTGGGGGCACAGGGTCACAGGGCCGTACCCCTTCCTGCCCAGTCACGGGGAGTCCTCAGCCTTCAGCTCACTATCCTCTTTCTTTGTAAATGACACAAGCTGCATTGCCACGACAATAAAGACACACTTTGAAAGCTTTACATTTTGAAAATAGTGTCAAACTACAAAGAATTTTCAGGAACACAGCAATAGATTCAATGCACACTTTGCTGAGATTTACCAGCTGTTTGAAAGATAAGGGCACTTCACTGTCTTTCTGGGGAGTCAGTATACTAATCAAAACCAGGAAATTAAAAAATATGTATATATGTGTGTGTGTTGTGGTGTGTGGGGGAGTTGTGCAAATGAGTGCAGTGCCTGCAGAGGCCAGAAGAGGGCAGTGGATGCCCTGAAACTCTAGTTAAGGTGAGCATACTAACATGGGTGCTGGGAACTAAACTCGGGTCATGCAAGAGCAATATACTCTCTCTCAACCACTGAGCCATCTCTCCAGCCCCCAAACCAAGATATTTAATGATGAGGCAAGACTGTTTCTAAATAGTCAACCTATATTTAAATTCTTTCCATTGCCCTAATATGGTCCCATGTAACACTGATTTTGTTATTGTTTGTTTTCTCACTGTAAAACTCAGTTTCGGACCTTGTTGAGTCTCAATCTGTGTCTGGTGTCTCTGCATGAAGACATATTCAGGAAAGAAAGCATGATCACAGCATTGTGTGTGGACAGGTGCCGCTGCCTGCTCTCCTTCCTTGATACCGCAATATGCATATGCTTGCCATGCACCTGTGAGTGTGTAAATACACATATGCACACGTATATATCTATGCAAGTGCACATGCATACACCAGCCCCCAGTCTGGGATGATGCCACCTTGTGGCTGGAAAACAGCCAAGTTCCACATTTCTGCAGCTCTCGGGTCTATGTGGCCCCAGGCAGCCTCCCTGGCACCTGTGAGCCACGCTGCCCTCATCTGAAATTGATTTATCATCTTCTGCATTCACATCAAGTTTGACATTTTAAAAATCCTTTATTTGGGGCCGGGGATGTATCTCAGTGGCGGAGAATACTTAGCATGCACATGGCTCTAGGTTCAAACAACACCAGAAAAGAAACTGTCTTTTGTTTCGGGATGTACCAGCTCTTCCATACACCGCAGCCTCCATTCCCCTCACTGTCTCCTCCTTCCCAGGAAAAGAACCAAGATCAGCCTGCGACCTGACCCACACAATCTGCGCTTCTTGTTCCTTGCAGCTGTGTGAGACCAGGAGTCAATTCCTGCCCCCTGCAGAAGGGTTCTTGTTCAAGCATCATCCCTTTCTCCCAGGCTCTTCCTGGCTTCCTGCACCCACCCTCATCTGGGGATACCAAGAGGGTGAGCCTGACTTAGGGTCAGGCATATTCCCTTATACAGGACCTGTCTGGTGGCTGCAGGCTTTTCTCAGTGATGATCTGATGATGACTGCCCTGCTTCCAAGCATGTACAAAATCAGAATAAGCTTCTTTCCTTTGAGCTTGCAGTCCAAGGACATCCACCTGGCAGGACCCCTGCTGGTTTTGACAGACGTGTGTCTTTTTTCCTATCCATCATCATTTTAGGGCCACCCTGTTCTCCTCAAGGCAGTTGGAGCTGTTTATAAAAATATTGCTGGTGCCGGGCGGTGGTGGTGCACGCCTTTAATCCCAGCACTCGGGAGGCAGAGGCAGGCGGATCTCTGTGAGTTCGAGGCCAGCCTGGTCTACAAGAGCTAGTGCCAGGACAGGCTCCAAAGCTACAGAGAAACCCTGTCTCGAAAAACTAAAAAAAAAAATATTGCTGGTACGGGAGCTTATCAGAAGTATTTTATAGTGTATTTCCCATGACTTTTTTCTGAGAGTCACAGTTGTTGAGATCCTGTGCCAGCTGCAATCAGGGAGTTGGCTTCTTGCAGCCAGTCAGAGATGACAAGAAGGATATGGCCTTGGGTGGGACCTCTGACTTCAGTGACTTGCAACCAGCAAGTGTTCTAAGGGGCGTGACCACAGGAGCCTGGGCTGGATGAGAGCATAGCGCTCAGACCCAGCAGAGCCTGGAATCGGATAGCTTTTCGTTACATCCATGGCAGGGGACTGCTGGGGTCATGAGACACAAGTATGACAGTATGGCCAAAATCCTCAGTTTGAGGAGGTAGCAATTGAATTGCTGTCCTTTTAGGTTTTTCACAGGAGTGACTCTGAGCCTCCATCCCTGGGGTACGCCATGACAGATGCCATGGGCAGAGATTGACATGGGGGGAGTGAGCAGACCTGGCAATGCTCTGCTTCAGCCCACTCTCCCCGCAGCCATCTGTCAGTCAGGGTTTGGCATTCTCCCCGTTTGGGTAGGAACCCCTGGGAAGGCAGCTGTGGTGGTGTGAAGGAAAATGGTCCCCAGAGTGAGCAGCACCATTAGGGAAGTATGACCTTGTAGAGGAGGCATGGCTTTGTTGGAGGAAGTGTGTCACTGTCCGGGTGGGCTTTGAGGTCTCCTATGCTCAGGTTACATCCAGTGACACGGTTCTCTTGCTGTTGTCTGCAGATCAAGATGCAGGACTCTAAGTTACTTCTCCAGCACCATGTCTGCCTGCAAGCTGCCATGTCCCACCATGATGATAGTGGACTAAACTCTGAAACTGTAAACCAGTCCAATGAAATGTTTTCCTTTGAGCTTCTGTGGTCATGGTGTCTCTTCACAGCAGTAGAAACTCTAACTAAGACAGCAGAACAAAGTCAACTTCCCAGCAGCTGAGAGCAGCCCCCAGCCCTGCTGATACAGTTGGGTCATTCCCATTCTCTGGCCTAGCCTTGAGACCAAAGCCAGCCATGCCCAGCTTGGGGGTCAGAGGGTATCCCTTTCCACGTCGCAGGGCTAGGAGTCCCTAGATAGTGGGCAAGGGGCCCATGGCATCAATGTCTAGGGACCTTACAGCACCTACAAAACTTCTCTGGCCCCTGGAGGTTGGTGCTTGCTTGAATCCTGACTGCCTTTTCCTCCAGAGCCTGTCTTTCCAGGGGAGACAGGAAGACCAAAGAAGTGGTCTAGTTTCCAGCTCTGAGAGCAGAGGCTTGTGGGTACCTCACAGATGGCTCTTGTGAGGTCTTTAACTCATTCATTTACAAGTTCCTCCTGCCTTCTGCATGTCAGAAACAAAACAAAAAAGTCAAGAAAACAACACCACAACAAAACTTTCCCCTTAACTGTGAGCTCAGCCCTTCGAGCCCCTGTGGGACACCTGGAGTTCATGCTGGGGCCGTGGGTCTTCTGACCCACTCTTTGATGCAGGAGCCTGTCACTCATTGCTGTCCACCCGAGACCTCTCCCACTGTCAAAGTAGCACCTTTCTCCCTGATGTTCCTGTGTGGCCAGGAGAGGCACTCGAAAGGAAGGGAGTCCACCATCCAAGGCCACTCTGAGGAGCCTAGGTCCCCAGCCAGTTCTTTCCTCACAGACACATGTTTTAGAGCAGGGACACAGAGCAGCACACCCACAAGAATAACTGTCTCCTTGGATAGAAGGGAGCCCTCCGGGCCAGCCACCAGTGTCCAGATGCTCTTCATCCAAGTGAAGGTCCTGGATTGCTGTAAGTCCCAGCCATTCACTGGCTTGCAGCTAGGCAGGGACTTCAGAGTTCTGGGGCAGGGGTCAGAGGGCAGGTCCAGGACTCAGGAGGGACATGGCTGCTGGAGAACCTATACCTAGAGCGCAACAATGGAAGTGCTCTGATCTGGGGCTTTATCTGTGGCACAGGCTACAGAGCCCAAGTCAGGGGTGGGCAGGGAGCAAGGGATGTTTAGAAATGTTCTTTACAGCTTTGAGATTTTTAATTATTCTTTTGTTTTAATTTTGTTGTTTGTGCAAAATTCAATGCTAACTCGCCACTTTACACTTTCATGGTCTGTTCAGGGCTTTTCGTCGGGCTATTCCTCTGCCGTTACTAAAAGGACCCTTAGTTTTGAAAGGATCTCTATGTAGCGCACTGGGTGTGTGGGTATGTGGTTGTGTGTACACATACAGGAATACCTCCCTAAGTCAATGTGTGTGTTGCTTATGCACATGGCTGCCTGGACATCTGTTGGTGCCTCGATATAAATAGCACCAGCCATTATTATCAGAAACTCACGTTCAAAGTGATCAGGGACAAAGCGGGACTCCTGATTTTACAGCCGTCCCCACATGGTGGTACCTTCCACCACGACTGTACCCGTAGACTGTACCCTTCCACCACGACTGTACCCATGGACTGTACCTTCCACAATGAGTATACCCATGGACTGTACCCTTCTACCATAACTGTACCCGTAGACTGTACCCTTCTACCATGACTCTACCCGTGGACTGTACCCATAGACTAAACTTGTTCTTCTTTAAGCTATTTTTGTCAAGCATTTTCTCACAGCAATGAGAATAATTACTGATTTACCATCTGTGCCCACCCACCCTACACTCTGTTCACCTTCCACTAGGCTACTCTTTCATTTCTCTCCTGTCCACCACCCGTTCATCCATCTGTATGTCCACCACCCGTTCATCCATCTGTGTGTCCACCACCCGTTCATCCATCTGTATGTCCACCACCTGTTCATCCACCTGATGTCCACCACCTGTTCATCCATCTGTGTGTCCACCACCCATTCATCCATCTGTATGTCCAGTAACCTCACCAGAGTGGCTTAAATGGCCCCAGAGCCTCCAGCCCCAAACTTCATGCTGCTTCCCATGACTACATGAACCTATTGACATCTGGGATACTGGGACCAACAAACAGCTCAATGGGGATCAGGAGGCGCTCAAGGATCCACATGGCCTCACCAAAACCCTTCCCACTCTATAACTTCCTGATGCGAGGTTATTCTAGCCCCTGAGCCCAGGCACCAAAGGCAGGCACAGGGTTGGCCTTGGTAAGTGGACCTGCTGGAGTCTGAGGCTGTTGGAGACTCAGACATACTCCACTTCTTCATAAGAATGAGGCAAGGCAGAGCTGCTGCTTCCCCAAAGGTGAGCATTACTAGCAGAAGGGCTCCTTGGTTGTCTCTCGACTTTGGGTTGGCTCAACTGATGGATGGGAGGGAAACAGCACAATGATGGTAGCAAGTGTCATGTCTAGAAACTTCTAAGCACAGGACAGCTGTCCCTTGAATAGTTTGGGGTTAACCTGACTTCAATTCTTCTTTCCTAGAAGGGAAAGGCTTACGGAGTGGGGCGTGAAGCTCCAGGTGGCCCTAAGGACTGGAGTGAAGCCTGGATGGATGTAGATAGTGCTGATCTCTGGCCCATTTCTGAACGGAGTGATCTGAAGGCCAGAGACCTCAGGGAGACCTGAGGTTAGGGTTCTGGACTCAGCAATGCAAGCTCCAAGAATCTATGACACTGCAGGCACTTTCCTTCAGGGAAGTAAGGGTTGTGGTGACTTAGACCTAGTCACGGGTTGGGCAAGTTTGTGAGTGAACCCCAATATCAAATTCTCTTTGCATTAGGTATAGGAAGGGCTGAACCCCACCCATATCAAATACCACTTCACCTTTGGGGCTTGGGGATTTTAAAAATTATTTTATTTTTTTTATTTAGGTTTTTAAAAATAAGGTTTTGCTATGCAGGCAAGGATGGCCTGTACCTCACAATCTTCCTGCCTCAGTCTCCCAAAGGCTAGGATTATGTGCATGACAAAACCCTTAAAAGCCCCTTTAAAGTAATTTCCCCTCAATTCTACTTCTTAAAAGCAATGCTTAAACATTTTGTTTAAACTATTTTTTAAAAAGTAGAGAACAATGTCACGAATACCAGTGTATTTCGGACACCCACAGAGTAGATAATGTTGTCATCTGGAGGTCTCTCAACTACAGAAGTTTTGTATTCATGTAAAAGCAATAAAATACTGATAGTGTTCCCGCCTGACTTGGAGGTCATGTGATCTCCCTCCTCCTGGAAGCAGAGTCTGGCGGCCCAGCAGCTTCTTCACAGTTTGTGCTTTTATGTCTCCCTGCACATAATCTAGAGGTGCATGGACACACACAGAGGGCATGAACACACACAGAGGGCATGGACGCGCACAGAGGGCATGGACACACACAGAGGGCATGGACACACGCAGAGGGCATGGACACACAGAGGGCATGGATACACACAAAGGGCATGGACATACACAGAGGGCATGGACACACACAGAGGGCATGGACACACACAGAGG
>JABTXL010012322.1:1639820-1669257 GCA_025134845.1 Neodon shergylaensis | reverse complement strand
AGAGGGCATGGACGCACACAGAGGGCATGGACGCACACAGAGGGCATTGTCTATGAACGTCTGGTCTCAAACTTGATCTGAGCTTACCACATTAACACGAAGAGAACTAGTCTGTCCGTGGTAACCCCTAACATGGATTCCACTCTAGAAGTAGCTCACTATCCGTTCATCGACTTTCTTAGTGACTCTTGACTCTGTGCCGTAACAAACGATATTGAGAGGCTGTGTCACATGGCTTCAGTGTCCTCCCTCTCCACAAGGGTCCAGCTCAGGTGGAGTTCCAGCAGCGTCAGGAATGTGCTTTCAGAGATACATTTCCATGCTCCGCTTCTGCAAGCGATTGAATTAATTTGCTCTTGGTTCCACCACAGGCCTGAGTGTCCACACTGTACTTCATGTGTCCACTTGGGGATTATCAGACATGGGTATTCCCAGACTGACAGGCCTAGGAACTGTATTTCAGAGTTCTAGTTTGTAATTTCTATGATTAGTGATGCTCAACACTGATTTTTTCCCTTTTTTTTTTTTAAAAAAAAAACACATTTATTTGAGGAAGTGCACATCAGATGACATCTTTCAAGAGCCTGTCCAGGGATCAAACTCAGGTCCTCAGGTGGCAGCACGTGCCTTTCCTCACTGGGCCCTGGTTTCATATATTTTATTGGCCGTTCATATTACCTTTCCAGTGATTTGTTTTCATTTTTTATTCATGTTTCGTTTGTTTGTTTGTTTTGTTTGGAGACAGGGTTTCCCTGTGTAGCCCTGGCTGTCCCATCACTTGCTCAGTAGACCAGGCTGGCCTCACACTCACAGAGTTCTGTCTGCCTCCTGCCTGTCTCCTGCCACCTGTCTGCCCCCAGAGTGCTAGGATTAAAGGCATGCACAACCACTACCCAGCTACTGAAGTTTCTTATAGACTGTATTTTTTCATTGATTTTTACATCACTGATCTTCCATTCTGACCCATGTAGAATAAGCCCATTGCCTCATTGATTGCTTTGCTTCCTAAGCACCACATATAGATTGCACATCTTAAGGTGCATGAATTCCCCGAAGTCCAAACATTACTTACTCAGGTCAGGACATGAAGCGCTGTACCCCACCCCCCAATGTACCCTTTGCTCCCTGAACATGACGCAGACCCAGCCCACAAAGGAGTGCTGGTTAGCACGGTTCCTTGCTTTATCAGAATCACACCTACACTGTGGCAAAATAGGAATCTCTCAGTGCACAGCGTTGTGCTATGTGCTAGCTCAGTCACCCACTGGTATCGAGGGGAGTTCATTCAAGAACCCCTGTAGATGCCAAAATACTGGCATACTCATGTCTTTCCATAAACTCATGCGGCACTGTGTATAAGGGAGGCATAATCCTCCTATACACTTTAAGTTGCCTCTGCCTTTACCAGTAAATGCTAGTTGTTGTGCTGTGTTGTTTATGGACTAATGACAAGGAAAGAGTCTGTACACGTTCAGGACAGACAAAATGCCCACCACACCCCCAGTCAGGATGAGAAATAAGTGCCAGCAGACATGGGGACCGACCATGCCACATGGAAAACTGCATTACATGGAGGACCGACTGTGCCACATGGAGGACTGACTGAATCACATGGAGGACTGACTCCATCTCATGGAGGACTGACTGCACCACATGGAGGACTGACTTCATCACATGGAGGACTGACTGTGCCACATGGAGGACTGACTGTATCACATGGAGGACTGACTGCATCACATGGAGGACTGACTGCATCACATGGAGGACTGACTGTGCCACATGGAGGACTGACTGAATCACATGGAGGACTGACTGCACCACATGGGTTTTGAACCTATCATTATTAATGAGACTATTCTAGAGTCCTCTCATTTTCATTTATTGGGCTATATTTACAATGACTAGTTATGTAATAACTTTTCTCAAATATCAGTTTATTTTTAATCTTTGAGTTGGATTAGGATAACAGAAAGCAGCAAAGAATTGCAGACCCCAGGAAAATTCTGGGTACAATCCTGAGGCTAGCCACAACAAGGCACCCTGGGAGCAAGCCTGAACTCCTCCTGTGTATGGTGTGGGCTCCCCAGATACTCAGACCTGTGACTGAGGCTGGGACTCTGGGGACGCAGTAGCTGAAGTGAACCTCTCAGCAGACATGCAGAGGGTCCCCAGGTGCCTGAGAAGCATCAGGCTTGCAAAACTGCAGGTTTTACTTCTGTATATGATTTTCATCACAGAATTTCTCAGAACTTTTTGCTTGAACATCCAAGAATGAGACAGGAAATAATGCTACAAACTCTATGAAACATGGGCCTCTATCTCCCACAGGGCATATTGGAGAGTAGCTTGTCATCAGCGGGGCATCTACCATGTGCCCATCTTACTCCTGTCTCCAAGCCCACGGCTTCCACGGAGGTTGCTAGCTGCCTGCCCCCTCCTTAAGTCTTTAGCAGGTGATGACATGGCTGGCTAGCCCAGGGAGCGAATAGTGAATTTGAACCACCAAGAGAAGCTGCAGAAGGAGAAGGTCCAGAATAGTAACAAGGGATCTGGATAGAAAATGAGGGCTCTAGGGCTCCACACATAGAAGGCTTTTGCCTTGCTTTGTCCCTCGTGCCCTGATAAGTCTGCATGCCACCCTCGGCCAGCACCAGGAGTCTCTGACTCAGCAGATGAAATCTGAGATTCTAATCTCATTGCAAGATCTATGGCCCAGCAGGCCAGTAGTGAAGAGGATGGAGACTTAGTGGCTGCCAGCTCAGTTATATACTTATCATTCGTGATCATTAATTTTAATTGTCAATTTGACACAAACTAGAATCACATAGAAAGAGAATCTCAGTACTTGTCTAGAGCGAATTGAGCTTGTCTGGATGGAGGATTGCCTTGATTTTGTTAACTGACATGGGAACAACCAGCCTCTGTGGGTGGCATCATTCTCTAGGCAGAGGATCTTAGACTAGAGAGAGTGCCAAGCATGTACACAGTCATTCTCTCTCAGCTCACAACTGTGGATACGATATAACTATCTGTCTCAAGAGCCTGATGCTGTGACTTCCTTGAAATGATGGACTATACCAAATGGATCAAAGACCTCAACATAAAGCCAACCACACTGAACCTCACAGAAGAGAAAATGGGAAGTACACTTGAACGCACTGGCACAGGAGACCACTTCCTAAATATAACCCCAGCAGCACAGACACTGAGAGAAACAATAAACGGGACCTCCTGAAACTGAGAAGCTTCTATAAAGCAAAGACAAGGTCAACAAGACAAAACAGCAGCCTACAGAATGGAAAAGATCTTCACCAACCCCACATCAGACAGAGGGCTGATCTCCAAAATATACAAAGAACCCAAGAAATTGGACATCAGAAGAACACATAATCCAATAAAAAAAAAAGGAGCACAGACCTAAACAGAGAACTCTCAACAGAGGAATCTAAAATGGATGAAAGACACTTAAGGAAATGTTCAACATCCTTAGCCATCAGAGAAATGCAAATCAAAACAACTCCGAGACTCCATCTTACACCTGTAAGAATGGCCAAGGTCAAAAACACTGATGACAGCTTATGCTGGAGAGGTTGTGGGGTAAAGGGAACACTCCTGCATTGCTGGTGGGAGTGCCCTTTTGAATATCAGTATGGCAATTTCTCAGAAAATTAGGAAACAACCTTCCTCAAGACCCAGCAATACCACTTTTAGGTATATGCTCAATCATATCACAAGAACATATGCTCAACTTTGTTCATAGCAGCATTGTTTGTCATAGACAGAACCTGGAAACAACCTAAATGCCCCTTGACTGAAGAATGGGTAAGGAAAATGTGTGCATTTACACAATGGAGTACTACACAGCAGAAAAAATAATGACATCTTGAAATTTGCAGGCAAATGGATGGATCTAGAAAACATCATATTGAGTGAGGTAACCCAGACCAAGAAAGACAATTATGTACTCACTCATAAGTGGCTCTTAGAAATAAAGCAAAAAAAAAAAAAACAGCCTACAATTCACAATTACAGAGAACCTAGACAACAATGAGGACCCTAAGAGAGACTTAGACGAATCTAATCTACATGGGAAGTAGAAAAAGACAAGATCTCCTGAATAAATTGGGAGCATGGAGATCATGGGAGAGGGTTGAAGGGGTGGGGAGAAAGGAAGGGGAGCAGAGAAAAATGTATAGCTCAATAAAATCAATAAAAAAAGAAATGATGGACTATAACTTGAGATTGTGGGCGAATTAAACTATTTCTCCCTTAAGATAATTTTTTTGTTGGATGTCTTATCACAGCAACAGAAATAAAGCTAGGACATAAATCATTCTACAGAATGAGCTACAAGGGGCGTGGCCAGCTGCAGCCCCGGCCTAGGGGGACACTGTTGGAAGACCAAAAGGCAAAAGGAGAGCTCAGACACAGACTATCCTTCTCCCCGAAAGGCTGGAAGCTCCCAGACAGAGCATGCCCATGGACGGGAAAGGGGCTGGAGGCTCATATAGAAGACACAGTGCAGACAAAGCATAGGCCATATGCATGAGGTGAAGAAAATGAGGTGCGCGGAAACTATGGAGGCTACAGGCTGGGTACTGTGTATAAAACAGAGGCATTGATCACTTTCCAGAGAACTGGCACTACTTTTCCAAAGTCTGTGCTCTTCCTGAGCGGGAACAGGCCTTCTGTACAGGGCTTCTGGGGCTGTGGATCCGTGAGCAGAGAGGACACAGTTACTATCAGCTGTAAGTAGTATCGTAGGGCGTGGTTAGAGGCAAGCAAGCTCCCCATCTGCAGCCAACCTGGACTCAGTTCCACCTAGCAAAGCGGGAGTACATCTGATGGACCATGTAGAAGACATGTCTGAGTCATGTTCTATGGAAGGTTGGCTGTATAATCCTCAGGAAACGTGTCTTTGTTGCAGAGAAGATAAGGATGGGGACTCCGCCTTCTCAGTTCCTGTCCTGGATGACAAAAACACCCAGAAAATGAGAGCAATTGACGTGATGGCTTGAATAATAGTCCCCACAGACTCACGTGTGTAAATGCTTGGTTCCCAACTGGTTTCACTGTTATTAGGAGGTATGGCCTTGTGGGAGGAGATGTGTCACTGGGGAAGTTTCAAACCACACCATTCCTAGTGCCCTCTCTCTGCCTCCTACTTGTGGATCTGGATATGAGTTCTCAGCTGTTCCAGCCAATGTATCTGCTGCTTGATGCCATGCTGCCCAGGTCACTATGAACTGTAAACCTGATTAAACACCTTCTTTTACAGTTGCCTTGGCCATGGAGCTTTACGACAGCAATAGAAAAGTAACTAAGAGATTCAGTGTCATCCCTTGGGCTATTTCCAGCTTGAGAAGGAAGCAACAAAAACACTCAGAGTGGAAAACAGCTCTGGGAGCATGCCATGTTTCAGAGAAGAAGCCACTGTGTCAGAGAAAGCAGGTTTGGCCCTAGGCCCCAGCCAGAGGCCAGAAAGGGCCTGTCTAGTCCAGACTGCAGAGCTGAGGGCTCAGTGTTTGGTCCCAGACATGTAAGAGGACAAACTGTTCCCTGGAGTCATTACTGAGAAGTGCCAGCTCAGTTCAAAGCCAGAGTCAGCATCACAAGGACATGGAGGACAAAATAATCTGAGTTTGATTGTTCTTGTCCCTCTGCCACTTTAACCCTCTCACACAGCATTGCTACCGGGACTTGTTGTGGCCCAGAGGTCATAGGACAGGTGATATTTTAGCAAGACAAGTGACAGGCAGGTACTGGGTTACTGCCACCTGTCTCACATTGTAGTGAGAGGGACTTTCCTGCCAGGTACTGAAGAGGATCGGGGCCACCTGAGGATGTGTGGGACCTCTGGCATCTGTACCCATGCAAGCCTGCCTGGAGGAGGTGGTGGCAGCTTCCAGTCCTGCCAAGCATGGACCAGGAAGACAGTTGATGACACCAGGTACTGCCCCGTGGCCAAACCTCAGTAGCCCCAAGAAGCCCTTCTGCCCTACCCAGGGACTGTAGAAGGACAACCGCTAGCCCTGCGGAGAGTGCGCGATCCCTGTGGCAATAGTGAGGGAGCCTTAGCACCTGCTCCTCTCTTGCTTCCAGAGAATTCCCTGGGCTCCTGCACATTTGTACTCTCTGCCCCTGGACCGGAGAGCTCTGGGATAGAAGGCGTGTATCTTCGATGAGCCATGTCAACAGCACAGGCCTGAGGGTGGTTCAGATCAGTCCACAGAGTTGCTGTCTCTAACTCTTGCTTTTGGGTAGGCTCCCTGGCCACAGGACCTAGTCATCCAGGAAAGAGAAGGCCAAACCTACAGCGGTTTCCTACTTGTCTAAGGTCTCTCCACAGAGTGGGCGGTCCTTCAGCAAACTGATAGCTGTGGATGTGCCTGCCAGTCAGGGCTTCTCACTGAGGAGAACTTTCTCCCGCTGCTCCTGCCTGCCTTTATCTTTAGCTCCTGCTCTCCCCACGCTCAGCTGAACTTACCGTCTCCCCATCCATCTGTCTCTGCCACGTGAGTTGCATCCTGCTCTTCAGTGGTACCCGCTCTGTGCACACTCCGGGGGGCCCTGCCCTGAGCACTTGCTGTGCATTCTAGTCTATCCAGTCCATCGAGTGCTCAGAAGGGGGCTTCTCAAAAATCAGTTCCTCATTCAGACCCATAAATAACCGAAAATAGGATAAAGGCCTGGTATATCCTCATTTTTCATGTCTCCTTTACTTTGGGCCACTTTCTCACCTTTGAGTGTAGGCACCCTAATAACTCAAGGAATTCTGACCCCAAATCCCTATGACACGTCACTTCTTTCACACACGAAGAGTAACTAAGATAGCTTGCTATCAACTTTCACGGTGTCTTGTTCCAGATCTCGCAATAGTTCCTAAAGATTATTGTCCAAAACCCGCACCAATCTTGGATCCCAAGAACAGCAGAGAGTCTCAGGACAGAGCACTGGGCACTCCAGGCTCAAACGAGACAATTTCTCATGATGATGAAGTTGCGCCCTAGTCCTAGGGATCATGCAAACCGCATGCTCTCTCAATAATGCAGGTCTTCTTCAGACTACATTACAGAATGAGAACTGAGACAGTGATCAGCCAGACCACGCCTTGACAGGGACTGACTCATGATGCAGACGTCTTGCCCCCTCCTCTAAGTAACTCCTCTGATCTGAAGCTCTGCCAGTGCCTTGAAGATGGACCTAGGGCCATTGGACTCCTCCGTTCTTCTCCCAAATCCACACACTGATTAAATCTCCCTCTCAACTCTTTGCTATCCTCCCCTCTTTAATGGGTCCCTGGGACTGCAGCTGTACTAGCCTGATGGTGCTGCTGGGTCAGCAACTGTGCTATGGCGCTGCTGGCCTTTGCCCTAAAGCTCCAGTGTCACCGTGAACCTGAGAACGGGGTACCTCCCCACAACATGTTTACTTCCAAGTGTGTCTGAGACACTGCGGAGCTCAAGCTACCAGTTAGGGTCATGCCTCTAGAACCTTGGGGTTCCCACAGCACGAAGGCATCCCAAGATACTGTCTCATTAAAATAGCAAAGTAAATCCTGGTAATCTCTGCACAGTCCCCCCCCCCCGTCCCTGTTGATGAGTCGCACAGTCGTATATACACATCTGCAGGAACCTCCACCTCCCTGGGCTCCTGGGAGCTAATTACATCACCGCAGTGCGAATCTCACATCATCCTGAATGTCCCTAGTGGAGGGTTTGAGACAGAGCACATGTGGCAGAGCTTCAGGCCAGGCTCGGCTGCTGCAGATGTTCATCACAGCTGGAGGATAGCCAGGTAACACGGGCAACTGGCCCAGGAATGGGCCATTCTGAGGCCAGTATCTGTAAAGTGATTCTGAGCAGAGGCCTTTAGTGGGAGTTGTTTCTCTACTCAGAGCCCCCACCATGGGCAACATCAGCACCGGTGATGGGAAGAATGTCCTGAGTGTGGAGCACAAGGACAAGCGTCCATGATCAGAGAATCCTTGCACTCAAATATCAGTCAGCCTGTTGAGTGAGCTGAGGGGAAGTCCCAACCCATGGACACACTGGTATGGGACTGAGAACAAGCAAGTCCACAAGACAATATTCTCCAAACTGAACCGTTTTCATCCTGGGGAGGATGTTCCCTCAGAGTCACGGTTCTAACTTGAAAATACTCCCTCCAGGTCATCAAGGCTTAAAACCTAAGCAAGTCTCAGCAAGTCCCTGAAGTTTACAAGATCCACAAGGTCTCTCCTTCAGCCAAGGTTACAAAAAAATAAGGACGGCTGGGAAGAGAGGAGATCCTCTGATCTGTCGAATGCCTG
The DNA here is from genome assembly GCA_025134845.1 of Neodon shergylaensis. Lineage (NCBI taxonomy): Eukaryota > Metazoa > Chordata > Mammalia > Rodentia > Cricetidae > Neodon > Neodon shergylaensis. The sequence goes on along the minus strand of JABTXL010012322.1, from coordinate 1,660,946 downwards.
CAAGTTATGCAGAGAGCTCCAGGACTGCAGATTTCACGAATGGTTTTCCACGCTGTGTGAGTGTTTCAGGGTGGCATTGCCTCTGAGTTGTTCATACCCCTGTGAGCAACTCCTCCCTCATACTAAGTCTCTCCAGAGTACTCACTCTTTCACCCAGATGGACTTGGGTAGACTCACATCTTTGGTCTGTGGTCAGTGTCCTGTCTAGGATGAGGAGACGTTTGCCCACGTCTCCCTAGGACAAGTCTCACACAATGTAGAGGAGTAGGCAGGAGACAGGACCATTCCTCCAGAGAAGCCTTTCTGGAAAGAAGACTTTTGAATTGAGGCTGAGTGGCCAAGACAAGTGAGGAGAGGGGGATCGGAAGAGCCCAAGGTAGGAAAGGACTGGCAAGAGAGACAGGGCCACAAGGCACAAGGAGGACCTGCTGGATGCAGTCGCTTGCAGATGTCGCACTGTGAGGCCTGCCCACTTTTCTGAGTGTGAACACTTCTTTTCATTCTTTCTATCCCCTTCGCTTTCAGACGCTGGCAGGGAATAAGCATCCTTTCCCTGGTGTTGTGCGCGTTCCCACACATGCTCTGAAGCCACGCTTCCTGCCTCCCCCTGCCTGCTTCTGCCACGCACTGCTTCCAACTTCCTCTCCTGAGCCTGCCTGCTTTCTTGAAGGCATGACCTTCTCCTTCCTCGTTCCCATCTCCCTCCTCCTGGCAGCTGCCTGAGATTTACAACTCGCCAGCTCTCTTGTTTCTTCTCAAACTCCTAATAAAGTTGTCTTAATCTTAAAAAAAAAAAGAAGCAGAAGAATTGGTACAGAAATAGGGGCCACCCCCAGGATTGGGGGCTTCTGGCTGAGGAAATCACGGGAACGTCTGTGTGGAGAGGGGCAGAGCCAGTCCGCCATTTGGCTCATGTGGGAAGAACAGCCCAGGGAAGTTAGACACAGCGAAGGGCCCAAGGGCAGAGGACTGGCAGAGCGGCTGAGCTGTAGGAGAGAGACCTGCTGTGCTGGGGTGACAGGCATACCACGCCGCCGGGGAGCCAGGCGACCATAGGAGCTGAGGTAGCTGGAAGGTAGCGATGGGGGAGTCCACTATGCCCTTTCAGAGTGCGGAGAAAGGCCACTCGGGGTGGGGACCTCATGGGCGTCAAGGGAGCTGGGCTGGTGCAGAAAACGGGACGATTCCCTTTGAAGCACAGCAGGCCCCACTCAGGACGGGAACCACAAAGTGTGGCAGTGGGCCCTCCGGGTTTAGGACACTGGCCTTCCCCCTTGCTATGCCCTCCCCAGCCAGCGGCTCACAGTCAGAAGTATCCCAGACAGTCGGCCTGGTTGTATTCCAGGGCTTTGGTGAGGACATAATCTTGACCAAAACTACCACGCCCATGCATACATGGGTAGCACCTCAGAGAAGAAATGCGGCCTCCTCAAGCTCTGTGCAATCAGTTCACCTCACAAGCTGCTAAATTCCTGCTAAACTTCTGTGCCCCAATCAGGAGCCACAAGGGCCTCAGCCACACCCACAGGGCGGAGCGAACTGCAGGGGCCTCAGTCCCATCCATGGTGTGTGTGTGTGGGTGTGGGTGTGTGGGTGTGTGGGTGTGTGGGTGTGTGGGTGTGTGGAAGGGATTTCTCGGTACTCTCTCTACAGGTTCAGGACCTGTATGCCAGAAACCCCTATGTATTTATGTGACTTTGGATCTCTTCCTCCTGACTCCCAGCCCTTCCCTTTAGACAGCTCCCCAGACCTCACCCAGGGTGGTAGAGGCACAACTCGGTAGGCACACAGGGTATTGCTGTGAGAAGGGCTCCAGATCTGCCACTTTGTCACCTACCCAGCTTCTCCCCTCCTCCAGGGACTTCTCTGGTTCTTCTGTTTGGAAAGAACCAGAAAATGAGAGGGCAAGGTGGGCTGCTTAGCTCTGCTGCCAGCCCTTAGGGAAGCCCCTGCCCTTACGTTCTGGAATGAGGCGGTTGTGAGCCATCCTGGATGGTTTTGGTCTCTCAGATCTGTAGACAGGTGGAACAAGCAGCTCCCTCATGGCCGGACTTGGTGCTGAGAAACACTGTCAGCGGTTGGTGCCAGCAGAAATGCCAATTAAATGGAGACGTCCTCTGTGTGTTGCTGGTGACAGCCAGAGTGGTGAGTATGGAGGGGTGTTTACACCGATGTGCAAGCACACGCTTGAGCCCCGCAATTTACCTCAGTGCACATGCCAGGCCTGTGGTGAGATTTAATCAAGGTCAAATCAGCCACAGTCCTTGGCTTTTCATGCCGAGGCTGAGCAGACTGGGCATGCTGAGCTGACCTTTCTTTCCTCCAAGACTGCTCAGTAAGGTATCCTTTCTACTTCTGTGTCCCTGGTCCCTCCTCTCGCCAGGCCTGATTCCAGAGCCTGGCTTCCGATGCTTGACAAGCACTGTGAAGAGCTGGAATTGTCTGGCTAGCTGCCCTGGGAGGCTCAAGATTCACAGCATGCTCCCGGGAGCGTCCATATAAGAGGCTGTGTCCTCTCAGCACAGCGCCCAGCTACTGGACCTGGGTTCTCGCTAGGCCACTCTGTGTAGGACTGGGTACCCAGTCCCCAAATGATGTGATGATTGCTCCATGGTCTGATTTTGGTGGAAGAACCTGAGCAGAGTGAATCTTCCTCAGAAGAGCTTCCGAGGGCTCCGACAGGGCCCGAGACCTTAGGAATCCCCAGACCTTGGCATAACTGACTCTGTGAGGGAAGGGCCATTCAAGCTGTAGACAGCTTCACCTGCCAAAGCTAAAACAAAGGCCTAATTCGTCAAAGTCCATAGTTCTGGGAAAGTCTCAAAATGCACTAACCTTGCTTTTGGGTTTCTGTACTTCCACTTCTGGTTAACTGTTCTTGTTAACTGAAGTGTGTCAACCCAGGATGTGGTTTTGTTGTTTTGTTTTTGTCCTTCAAAGCTCACCCCGAGAAGGGCTTGGATCCTGAATACCTAGTGTATTTGCAGGTTGGCTAATAAAGACTTTCTATTGGCTTAAACCCGTGTTGAAGCAGTCTTCTCTACTGAGTATCCCACAGCATTTCTGGAGGCCCCAGTGAGATCTGAGACCAGACCTCGAGACCCTGGGGGTCTCAGAGCCCCATGAAGGAAGAGTGCAGTGGTCACGGGACTTCTAGGGATGCACAGTCTCAGATATTCCAGGCCCCCAAGGCTCCCTTTGATCAATCATTACCTAACACTTCAGAGGAGTCTGACTCTTCCGCCTCCAAAGGGAACAAATTAGGAAGCTGCCTGGTCTGTCACCTCCAGATGCAGTCTGGTTAAAATGCCTTCTGTCTGGACACGTAGGCGAGGTTGGACGCAGCTGCTGATCCAGTCTGGAATCTACGTGAGATGTCGCTGGATCCTTCTGTCTGTCAGGTGTATGAGTGTGTGGTGGTCATCCTTGGTTGCCTTTTCTGTGTCTCTCTGTGCCTTTCTATGTGTTTCTGTGGGTTCTGTTTCCCTGTATTGACCAGTAGCTTTAAGACCTGTGTCCCCTCCTATTGGGGACCCACATCCTTTTGGTTCGGCCAGGTCACCCAGAGAAACCCAAAAAACCTCCACCTGAACCACTCCAGGAGCAGGAGCTCTTGCTCGTTTTGTTACTTGACTCCTGCTCATGGTCAGGATTGGTCCCTGCGTGAAGCCAGGGAGAGGCGGGGCCTCTCATACAGGGCCCCTGTCATCTAAGAAGAATACACACAGTAGAGGGGAAATAGTTCCCCAAGGTGAGCATTTCCTCTGCTCTACCCCATCCCTGTTCTATGCAGCCCCAGGGAAGGGAAAAATTTCCCCTGGGCTGAGCCTGAAGGAAAATAGGAAGGAAGTCCCAACTATTTTCTCTTAAATGGTTTATGTCTCATTTTTAACCAGTGATCTGTAAAACCCACCACTCTCTCAGAAAAAAAAAAAAAACAACAACAAAATAACAAAAGCAACCAACCACCCCTGGGCTTTTGCTGCCAGACAGTACAACCTGAACAGAACAGACTTTACTTTCTGTCCAACACTGACCAAGCAGGCTTTAAGCAGTTTCCACTAGGTACTTTTTTTTTTTTTTGGTTTTTCAAGACAGGGTTTCTCTGTAGCTTTGGAGCCTGTCCTGGAATTTCCTTTGTAGACCAGGCTGGCCTCGAACTCACAGAGATCCGCCTGCCTCTGCCTCCCGAGTGCTGGGATTAAAGGCGTGCGCCACCACCGCCCGGCTCCACTAGGTACTTTTTAGAAATATTAAAGACAACTACTAAAAGATTTCCTTTGTCACCGGTCAGTCCCAGATATTAGAAAAAAAGTTATAAAAGTTAAAAAAATTAAGGTTTAAACAGATCCCAGTTGCTGGTGGTAGCTCAAAGGGCATTTCAAAAGAGAACTGTTTGAGACAAGACCTTTTGTGTAAACTGAAAGCCACTGTTACCTTCTCTGATGATGAGACGCAGTTAGACTTACAGGTACACAGCATGTCGGGTTCTTGCCCTGTGTCAGAGGACTATCTCCTAGCTGAAAGTCCTGTCTTCAGTCAAAAGATGTGATTGGACAGTCTCAAATTGACAGCAAAGATTCCCAGGGGTAAGGGCAGAAACCAACCCTGCTCCTCGGACTGGCCCAACACCAAGCTCCTATAATTGTTCAACTAACCAATTCAGCTACCCTTGTACAAATACAATACACAATGATCCTGGCAACCAAGGTGTTAAAGATCCTAAAACAAAAGGGAAAATTGCAGCCCATATTGCCTGGCTTGGAGAGACAGGCATCCTGGTACCCTTTTAGTTGCCCTGAATTATCCTTCCCTCACCTGTGAAGAAACCTGGGCCTCCAGGTCTCAAGAGTCTGATTCCTCCAGAGAAACAGATGCTCACTGTCTTGGCTCTGAAAGATGCATTCTTCTGCCTCCCGTTGGCAGAGGTGAGTCCACCCATCTTTGCTTTAAATGGAAAGACCCAGAGGGAAGTTACAGAGGCCAACATTACCTAGACCAGGTTGCCCATGGTTAGAGCAGGTTGCTCAGGATTTAAAGACACTAAATACAGACTTCCTGTCCTTCTGTCAGAGGTTTCCTGGGAAAACAGATTATAAAAGTGTCCCTGAGGGACTGCTGCAGGAGTTACAGACCTGGGGCTGCAAAATGTCAGCTAAAAAAGCCCAGCTTTGTAGAAGGCTCCTGTCTTGGCTGCCCCCTGAAGGGAGGCAAAGAGCCTGTCTCAGAGTAGGATTGCTGCCGTCCTTCAGATCCCAACTGCAAAGGCTAAGAGACAGGGTCAAGAGTTCCTAGGTGCAGCTGGATAGTGTGCCTGTGGAGATAGCAAGGCCTCTATACCAGCACCGGAGGAGGCACTAAGCCCCTAATCTGTACTGAGACTAGACAAAAGGCATTTGAGGCTATCAAAACAGGTCTAACTTCTGCTCCAGCCTTAGAATTTCAGACAAAAGGTGTCTTAACCCAAACTTGGGGGCCATGAAAACACCCTTTGACCATTGGCCCCTGTAACTACAGTGTGGCCCACCTGTCTAAGAGCTGGGGGGCTACCGCTAGTTTAATGAAAAAAGCAAACAAGTTAACTTTGGGTCAAGATCTCATACTCACAGCACCCCATGACAGAGTTGAGGCCCTCCTCAGAGGCCATCGGAACACTGACTGTCTATGACTGTGTGATCCACCACCATCAACCAGCTACCCTCTTGCCTGATAACACAGGTGCTCCTCCATGACTGTCAGGAGATGAACAATGAAACCAGGTAGGTGGGAGATGCAGCGGCTGCTTTAACTGAAATAATATGGGCCCAAACCATGTCTCTCAACAAAGAAAGCAGAACTAACTGATCTGACCCAGGCTCTCAGAGGGAGAAAAGGAAAGTCCACCAACATATACATGGGCCGTCACTTGATATGCTTTTATTAGCCATGTCCAGGGTGTGATCTATAGAGAAAGAGGACTTCTCACCTATGGGGAAAGGAACATTAAAAACTCTTGGCCCTCCTAGAGGCTGTTTGACTTCCCCTACCAGTTGTCGTTCTTCACTGTTGGACTGTTAACCTTGCTGTTGACAAATGGCCCTAAGACCAGTGAGGAATGTAACAAGGCCCAAGACCTTAGCACAACTGACTCCATGATGGAAGTACCATTCAAGCTGTAAAACTCAGCACATAGATAGCACCACCTGTCAAAATTAAAACTACTGCCTAATCCATCAAAGTCCACAGTTCTGGGAAAGTTTCAAAATATACTGACCTTGGCTTCTGTATTCCCACTTCTAGCTAACTGTTCTTGTTAGCTGAAGTAAGTCAACCCAAAGCATGGTTTTGTGCTTGAAAGTTCACCCTGAGAAGGGCTCGAGGCTACACTGGGATCCTGAATGCCCAGTGTAGTCACCAGCCGACTAAAAAAGACTTTCTATTGGCTTAAACCCACGTCCAAGTTGTCTTTTCTGGTGAATACCCCACAGCAAGGACCAAGAGAAGTAAACACAGTTGCTCTTCTTTGGAAGAGCATGCATGATAGCCGGGGGGGGGGGGGGGATGAGCAGTCACCTATCCCCTGAAAACCCCTGTAAGGGTAATGGGGTGTGAACATGGTCATGCCTCTTCAGAAGATCCCAGGGAGGGCAGAGAAAGATCTCAGGGGAGTCTGGCCAAAGATATTTGAGGAAGGATGTAGTTAACATGGATCCCAGACAATAATTAAGATTGCCAGTTCAAAGTGGCATTTATCCACAACCACACACCTCACTGGCTGTCAAGGTGAAGAAGTTGATACAAAGACCTGAAGGGGAGGAAAAGGCACAGAACACCAGAGCCCAATACAGACTAACACCCAGCCTAGTCACAGAGCTGGTGTTCAACCCAGGAGTCTTACACCTCTGCTTTGGAGCCAAAGCTCCAGGAGGGAGTCAGGAGCAGGTCTCAACTTACCCTCTGCCTTGCCCCTCACGCCCTAGTTCCAGGCCAAATAGAGACCTGCAGGGTACCTGCACCTGGGGTTGGGGGTTCCCAGAGGCTCTGCATCTGATGAAGCAGTGTGGCTGCCCACCCTCCTTTTCAGGACAGAAGAAGCAGCCAGATGCCAGAATTACAGCTCTCCACGCTACCACGGGTTTCTGCTGAAGTCTCTGCTCCCTGCCCACCTGCTCCAGAGCACTGGGAGCCAGAGGCAGAGGGCATAAGCTCTGTGCAAACATCCTGCCTTCTCCCCAGGATATTTTCTTTAATAAAAGACTGTGGAAATGTCAGCCAGTCTAAGCAAATAGCAAGTTTTATGGAGCATGGACAGCCTGTGAGCAACCCTGGAGGTGACTTTGGGAAAAATCATACCAGAAAGCAGGCACAGAATCTCTCAATATGGGAGCATTTAGGGTCCTGATGACTGAAGCAGAGAAACAGGGACCCAGGAAAAAGGAGACGGTGGACTCTGGGTCCGGATGTCGTGTGTTTGTCCCAGGTCTCTAAGAGACTGTCTTAGCTACTTTTCTATTGTGACAGAACACCATGACCAAGGTACTTCTAAAATAAAGAGTTTACTGGGACTTACAGTTCCAGATGGTTAGTCCATAACCACCTTAACAGGGAGCATGACAGCAGGCAGCCAGACATGGCAGTGAAGCGGTAGAGAGAGGTTGCATCCTCATCCACAAGAATGAGACAAAAAACTGACTAGAATGGCATGGGCTCTTGAAACCTCAAAGGCCACCCTCAGTGGCACACCTGTTCCAGTAAGGCCACCTCTTCCCAAACAGTTCCACAAACTGGGGAGCAAGTATTCAAGCTTGTGAGCCTATTGGGACCGTTTTAATTCAAGCCACCACCACAGGGACTGAAGTCACCTTAGATAAGTGTTCCCTCCTGAAGATCTTCAGGCAAAGGGACAGAAGGGATGGATGATAGCAGATACTTCCTGGACAGTCTCCTGTTGTGAGGAGCTGTGGGCCGCTTCCCTGCCACCCCAGCTCCCGGCTGCCAGCTAGCTCTAGCTTATGCCCCGAAATAACTACACGGAAACTGTATTCTTTTAAACACTGCTTGGCGCATTATATCTAGCCTTTTCTCGGCTAACTCTTGCACCTGGACTAGCCCATTTCTAATAATGTGTGTAGCCCACGAGGTGGCTTACCAGGGAAGATCTTAACCTGCGTCTGTCTGGAGTGGGAAAATCATGGCGACTCCCTGACTCAGTTTCTTTCTCCCAGCATTCTGTTCTGTTTACTCTGCCTATCTAAATTCTACCCTATCAGAGGCCAAGCAGTTTCTTTATTACTTAACCAATGAAACAACAGATAGAAAGATGACCCTCCTCCATCAGTCTCCCACATATCCCTCAGAGGCATATCTTATTGGAGCATCAGCTTTTTGTTTCATATCCTCTGTGTTAGGGAGGTCCCAAATCAGGACTTGAACCCTGTTAGAATTCAGGCATTATGCTGACCTGCCCTGTCATATGGCCAGGGTCCTAATCTGTACACAGGTGCAAAGGTCCTTTTAAAAGACAAGCTCTATTCTGACAGGTGTAAGATGGAATCTCAGACTTGTTTTGATTTGCATTTATCTGATGGCTAAGGATGTTGAACATTTCCTTAGGTGTCTTTCAGCCATTTGAGAATTCTCTGTTTAGGTCTGTACCCCAGTTTTCAAAACAACTCTGAGATTCCATCTTATGCTTGTCAGAATGACCAAGATCAAAAACACTGATGCCAGTTTATGCTGGAAAGGATGTGGGGTAAAGGGAACACTTCTCCATTGCTTGTGGGAGTGCAAACTTGAATAACCACTTTGGAAATCAGTATGGTGATTTCTCAGAAAATTAAGAAACAATCTACCTCAAGACCCAGCAATACCACTTTTGGGTATATCCTAAAGGAAGCTCATTCATACCACAAGGACGTGTGCTCAGCTATGTTCATAGCAGCATTGTTTGTAATAGCCAGAACCTGGCAACAACCTAGATGCCCCTCAACCAAAGAATGAATAAAGAAGATGTGGTACATTTACGCAATTGAGTACTACTCAGCAGTAAAAAAATAATGATATCTTGAAATTTGCAGGTAGGATACTGTGGGAACTCCTTCAGTCAATAGCCTTTAAAATACCAATCCACGCTGGAGAGATGGCTCAGTGGTTAGGAGCACTGGCTGCTCTTCCAGATGTCCTGAGTTCAATTCCCAGCAACCACATGGTAGCTCACAACCATCTGTAATGAGATCTGGCGCCTTCCTCTGGTGCGTGGGCATACATGGAGGCAGAATGTTGTATACATACTAAATAAATCTTTGGGGCTGGAGAGATGGCTCAGAGGTTAAGAGCATTGCCTGCTCTTCCAAAGGTCCTGAGTTCAATTCCCAGCAACCACATGGTGGCTCACAACCATCTGTAATGGGGTCTGGTGCCCTCTTCAGGCCTGCAGGCATACACACAGACAGAATATTGTATACATAATAAATAAATAAATATTTTTTAAAAAAAAATACCAATCCACTTGGGCATGGTTCTTGTACTATAAATGTATAAATGTAGGCATAAAGCTTGCACATTCTCCCCCCCCCCCCCGCTGGATTCAGTTCCTGTTCCTTGCTTGCTGTGGGACAATGGTTTGTACCCTGTCAATTGTATTTTAATAAAATGCTGATTGGCCAGTAGCCAGGCAGGAAGTACAGGCAGGACAACCAGGCAATAAGTAGAGGCCAGGCAATGAGAACAGGAAAACTGTGGGAAGAGGAGAGACCATTCTGTAGTCCTGATCCAGATACAGAGCGAGCAAGATATGACTGCCTCGCTGAAAAAGGTACCAAGCCACGTGGCTAACATAGACAAGAATGTTGGGCTAATATAAAGTTATAAGAGTTAATAAGAAGCCTGAGCTAATGGGCCAATCAGTTTATAGATAATGTAGACCTCTGTGTGATTTTTGGGGGGACTTAACGACTATGGGAACTGGGTAGGACAGAAACCCTGACAACACCCGCTAGTGCAGAGGATTGTGATCTGTGGATCTACCCCTAAATAAAGAACCCTTTATTATACTCAATTCTGAGCTAGTGTGGGACTACTTTATAGTGTCCATCTACATCTGCTGCCCACATGAATTCTGACTCCATACCTACTGGGACTGGCCCAAAGATTTGCAGCTGAGAGGCCTCCCACCCCAACCCACCTAGATCAATTTCACCTACTAAGCAGCTTTTTACCAAAACCCCATCACAGCAGAGCTACCCCTTTGGTGGGCCTGCTGCACAGCAGCTTGGCAATTTCCCGACTTGTGCATGCTTCACCCCCTGCCACTTTCCCTGTGGCAGCTTGTGCAGCTTCCAGTTTGTGTTCCTAATTCATGAGCTCTGGGTTCCTTAATATTCTGGCCACCAAAAAACTCTCTTCACGTACGGGATTGATGTACGGGATTGATTTAACTGCTCTTGATTTGCCAAGCAAAGCATACTTGTCAGTATTTAAGCAGGCACCAACACAGAACGGAGCAGGACTGTTCGTGTCGCTGCTGGTTGTGTCTCTTTGTCATGCAGTCCTAACCACGACGTCTGCTGGTCAATATAGATTATTACGCCTACAATAATTTACTGAAATCTTATAACGAAGGTAAGTTGATTTGATCAATTAATAAGTCAATAAATTTGAAAGTTGTGTAATTGCAGACAATATCAAAATCCAGGAATTTAATAGTCTTTTTGCTTATACTATGGATGGTATTCTGAAAGGCTTATATGATTTTTCTGATGCATCCATTTATCTGATATTGGGACTTAGCTTAGTTTTTCGTATTATATCCTTAAGAAAATGGTTTAATAACAGAACCAAGAATGAGGCACTTTTAGAAATGATACAGTCTTTACAGACTAATAGCAAACAGTTAGTTAGCTGACAGGATTAATACCATTGAAAATCAAAAGTTAGATGAAAAAATTAATACCATTGAAAAGGATAACATTGACAGTCAAAATTTTATCCATGTGAAAGGGTGCTGATAAATTATCCAAAAGAATTTATACTGTTGAATTTGACAATCAAAATCTGTTTAAAAGTTATGATAAGTTAGCAGATAGAGTATCTTTCCAGGAAAGATATCTGCATGCCATCCAAATAATATCCAAGAATGATAAGTTATCCTTAATGGAAATATTTTATACCTTGGAATTATATGTGCAGAATGAGGACCAGAGGTTATGTATGTCAGTGAAATCATTAGAAATATTCATAGTTCAAGGGATTCAAGCTTTACAAAAGACAGTGGAAAAAAGATTTGAAACAATTGAGGAAATTATCGGAACTGATAAGCAGGGAGAGAAGTTACAAGAACAGGATTTAGCATCACCAGTACTTGTCAGAGTCAGAGATGACTTACCAAGGTGTTTAGCTACTTACCATGTAATCACATCTGACAAAACATCAAATACTAAATACCCAAAAGGATCCAAAAATGTGAATGGAAACCAATAGGTATAAACAATCTAAAAGAAATTAAGTAAGCAGTAGTATTTTATGGCTTACATTTACCATTTGCTAGGGAGATGATAAAGACATGGGCTTCCAGCAATAAGGAAACCCCACAAGATTGGCTTCAATTTGTTTCAGTGATCCAGGAAGATAGACCATAACTACTGTGGAAATGCTACTAGAGAGAAGAGGCAAAGATTTTAGAACAACAGGGAAAAGCAAAAAGATTTGAGACTGCCAAAGATCAAATTCTTGGCAAGGGCACTTATGCTGACTGACAGGATCAAGCTCTTTATGATGAACACATCTTGTCCCTATGCCACACAGCAGCCTTAAATTCTTGGAACAGGATTCAAGAACTAGGAAAAAGAATTAAATCATATACTAGGGTGAAACAATGTTAAAGACAACCCTTTAGTGATTTTATAAAAATTAACTAAGGCTGTACAAATAGGAGTAACAGACCCAGAAACTAGATGAGTACTTACTAAATCTCTGGCTTTTGAAAATGCCAACTTACGATGCAAAAAGATTCTTGGGCCTTTAAAGGTTAGATCAGCACCAATGGAAGAATGGATCCTGCATACAATAAATATTTAGACATTTGGCTATAATACTGAGAAGTGTGTAGGAGAAGCAATTTCCAATGGTATGAGGAAGCACCAAAATGTTAAGTGTTTAATTGTGGTAGAATAGGACATCTAGATGCCTAAAAGAGAAAAGATAACTATCCAGAAAGTATCAGCAAGCAAAGAGAAATCTGACTTATGATGTTGTATCATCTGCAGGGTAAAATTTCATTACCTGAACATGTATATATCTCTACTTCAAAAATAAAGCTGGATTTGGAGTTGGACAAAGGCTATCCTTCTCTAAATCCAAACATGTTATTAAAAGAAAATTTCAGAGTTTCTGTCTCATATCAGGATCCATCTGGTATGGGACAGAAAGAGGAAAGAATTTTTTTAAAAAATTTACTTCTCCCATACCTATTTTTGTTTCTATGGTACCTTTCATTGAATATATGTCTATATGAATAATGTTTCAGTTTTTCACAATAAATAACAAATTTTCCTGCAGTAATCTTTGAAATTTCCAGGAAGAAAATGGCCTCACAACAATGATTCACCTGTTTGATATGACATCATGATGCTGATAGTGCTACTTTAAGATTGGTTTTGGGCACCAGCTGCTCAAAATGGTTCCAACATAGTTAGCTGAAATGGTGCACCTTCTTACAATGTTCTGGTCAGAACTTCAAATAAGAACTTCAGAAAAACCCTACTGAATACTTAGAGACTGTTGACAATTATACCAGAGAGTAATCTTGAAAGTTAATCATCATTTTAGTTTTATAGGATCTCATAGAAAGAACATCACCCCCATGACAGCTGGAAATAATTCTAGAAGATGGCATCCCTTCTACCAACAAAGTTTGTCTTCAAGGTTAGGAACATCAATTAGGAGTTGATTATAACTGGTATAGAGCTGGGGATTGGGGTCAAAATTATGTAGGCTCAGGGATCTTTCTTTGCAAAAAAAAAAGGAAACTATATGAATCATAGGTAGATTAGTATGAGCTTACTCACACTAATAATAATAGTAAGCAATAAAGTAAATACTTGTGAACTATTATTTATAGACAATTTGCATTGGTTCAGATTCTTGTATATTGATACAAATTGAAATTAGATTTGTTATATTGAATATGCTCCTATTTCTGTTTACAATATTTGTATACCTATGCAAAGTTATTTTGTCATATTATATGTATGCATGCTTATTCCTCTGCTTAAGACATTTTCTATATCGATATAATTTTAGGATATATTTATCATATTGCACTATACATTTCTACCTCTGATCAAGATACTTATATATTGTTTACATTTTGAGGTCATTGTCCTCATTTGCTGCACAGTTGTTTAAATTGTTTAATATTCTAGTATGAGGGCTTACTCTTACTATGGTCAATAATCATCCATGTTTGTCACACTTACAGTTAGACTAATCAGGTTCTTTAGATATATAGAGATTGTATTCTGCATAAATAGGTAATCTTCAACCACTTTAAAGAACTGTAGAATATGGCATTTAAATAGCTTAGAGATCTGTTGATATGAGATACAATTGCTCCTGGCAACAACAAACTATTCCCAAGAAAGTGTTGGGCACTGAAGACACTCTACTTGGAACTTGTTTTCTTCTTGGCAAAACTGGCCTTTGAGCAAGGAAGTGCCCATGCCTCAACCACTGACAAAATGCACGGTGTCCAGACAGAACAAGCAGGATACAAGAAAAAAGACTGCCAAACCTTGCCAAGACAGAGTAAAATAGTTCTGAAAAATTTCCTGCCTCTCAAAATGATCTGTCAGTTACTCTAGGCCTTAGGCAAAGTTGGTTGCTCCAATGTTGCAAATGAGACTTTGGGTGATTGCTCAGGTAGCCAGTTGTCTCTGTCATTTATTGCACATTTTGGAAGTTGTTTGATTGCACTTTCTATATTATTTCCCTTCTCAGGTCTTAGATGGGATTGAAAACTAGATAGTCACAGTCACTTTCCTCTCGTGACTTAGCCAAGCCATTTCTAATACAAGACTTAGACTTCTTAGGATAGGATAACTATTAAAACATTTAGCATATATTTCTTGCTTGATATTGTTTATGCTGGTTGTAATTCTAATTTTTATACTTGATATTTATTCTTATTGTATATAGTATGTTTTAGGCTTAGAACTCTTTTTTTATTGAAAAAAAATCCCTGCTTCCTCCCAGCCTCCCATTTCCCTCCCCCTCCTCTGCCCCTCTCCCCCTCCCCCCACTCCTCTCCCCCTCTTTCTCCAGTCTGAAGAGCAGTCAGGGTTCCCTGCCCTGTGGAAAGTCCAGGGTCTTCTCCCCTCCATCCAGGTCTAGGAAGGTGAACATCCAAACTGGCTAGGCTCCCACAAAGCCAGAACATGAAGTAGGAACAAAACCCCATGCCATTGTCCTTGGCTTCTCATCAGCCCTCATTGTCCGCCATGTTCAGAGAGTCCGGTTTTATCCCTTGCTTTTTCAGTCACAGTCCAGCTGGCCTTGGTTAGCTCCCAATAGATCATAGGCTTAGAACTCTTATTTAGACAAAAGGGGGGTTGCTGTGGGAACTCCTTCAGCGAAGAGCCTTTAAGATTCTTGCCCACTTGGGGGGTGGTCCTTGTATTATAAATGTAAACATAAAGCTTGCATGGTCTCTCTCTCTCTTATGGCTGATTCGATTCCTATTCCCGACTCATGCAAAGGACTGTGATCTGTGAGTCCATCCCTAAATAAAGAACTCTTTATTTTAACTCAATTCTGAGCTAGTGTGGAACTACTTTATAGTGTCCATCTACAAATAGATCTAGAAAAAAAACATGAAACATGTTGAGTGAGGTAACCCAGACACAAAAAGACAAATATAATATGTACTCACTCAGAAGTGGCTTTTAGACACAAAACAAAACAACAACAACAAAAAAAAAAACACCAAGTCTACAATTCACAATCCCAGAGAATCTAAACAATGAAGAGGAACTTAAAAGAGACATACAAGAATCTAAATAGGAAGGAGAAAAAGACAAGCTCTCCTGAGTAAATTGGGAGCATGGGGGGGGGTGTCACAGGAGAGGGTAGAAGGGGAGAGGGGAAGAAGAAAGGGGAGTGGAGAAAAGAGGAGAAAAAGACAAGCTCTGACCACTTTCGATCTTCTCCTCTCCTCTCCTTCTTCTTCTTCTTCTTCTTCTTCTTCTTCTTCTTCTTCTTCTTCTCCTTCTCCTTCTCCTTCTCCTTCTCCTTCTCCTTCTCCTTCTTCTCTCTCTCTCTCTCTCTTTCTTTCTCTCTCTCTCTCTCTCTCCCATTCCCTTTCCATTTCCTTTATCTCAAATAAACTCCACACTCAAGCTCTATCTTCATGGTGCATTCTGTCACTCACTGTGGTTTGGACCCATCTGCCATGGGATGCCACAAAGGTCTCTTTTGCAGAGTCCTTACTCACCATGGTACACACCAGGGTCTTGCACCATTTTACAAATTTGGTGTTGTGACTTGGATTAGGACCCTGATCTGGCCAGGTACTGCCTGGTTACATTCTAATGTACCCAGGACAGGACAACATAATGCCTGAATTCTAACATACCCAAGGAAACTGCTAAGCCTATAGTGGGGAAGTACTTGCTCCCTCATGCCTGACTGTGGGCTTCAGTCCTGTTGGGTTTAGGGTCAAGAGTTGAGACTCAAGGGGCAAACAGATCTGAGTATCTATCTAGGTACCTGGATCCACCAAGATTTGAAATCCAAAAGTAGTAGGCCAGAAGGACCCACACTCTTCCTGGGCAGGACAGATCCAGTTTTAGCCATACTCAGAGTATGGGTAAGAAGAAATAGGTAGGTCACTGGGCATGGGTCCTTAGGAATATTTGGTGCCGAGGCCCTTCCTGTCTCTCTCAGCCTCCTATCTGCCATACAATGAGTATCCTCTGCCACATGCTTCTGCTACCATATGTTCTGCCGCCTTGTGTGCCCAGAAACACAGTGCCCAGTGACCATGAGCTGAAACCACGCACCAAAACATGCCTCCCTTAAGTTGTTCTGTGGGACCCAGAACTGCTTGACCACCCTGCTGCCATGGCACGTAATAAAAACCAGCTAAAATGTAGGCCTGAGTTTACTGGCAGGCAGCGCTGGGTTCCGGGGGAAAGCCACAAGCTGACACCACCCATGGAGGGCCAGCATCTAAAGGGAAGTACCTGACAGTCCAACCATTAGATAAGATTAGATAAGATCACCAGATGTCCCTGAGCCCAGGACTCACCAACTCCCCTTTTGCCAAGATTCCTAGACAAATGTCAGCCAATCAGGGCCCTGAACCCTGGAATTCTCCTCACCTCGGCTTCTACTATGATGAAACCTCTGCCCCATCTGGGCTGGGCACTCTCTGCTCTCAACTGCTGTACTGGACAGACAGAGAATGGAAGCTTCAGCTTTTTTAAATGCTTTTACATACAAGTGTGGACTTCATGGTGATTTTGGGGGGGCCCTGCAATCTGAACATAACAGTTCTACTGGCATTGAGACACAATGAATCAGCCAGGAGCTAGGACCAAAGTCAATGGTGAAACTCCACAGCCACTACAGGGCCTCCATGAACACCAGAGGCTAAAGGGTGGGGTAGAGTCCTCATCTCTGTCTGAATGACCAGAAATCTGTGGAAGGAAGTAATGCTGAGTGATACCAGAGGCGCGGCCAGATAAAGATTTTCATTTTCTGCCTGGGTCTCTCTTATTCAAGAAGTCTATCACTGGCACCTAACTATCATGCTGTAAGAAAGTCCAGGGCTCCTGGAGAGGAACAGAAAAAAATGTGTTCCCCAATCTGCCAGTGTCAATGAAGTGGAGATAACCGGTCCCCACCATACCCAGTCCAATGTGCAATTTCTGAAGCAAAATCCACTTTGTTGGTCAAACTGTTAAGCTCTGTGGAGCAGGGTTGTTAGCAGTAAGAGGTACGGCATCAATATTCTGGGGCTGTTTTTCTTTTCTGATCCCAAGCTGAGCGCTAGGCAAAACAAAGTTGAGACACAAAACCATCCCCTTCATGTCAGACTCTCATGAAGGAGAGTCCCTGTGCTGAGGGATGTAGAAGTTAGCTTAATTCGGGAAATAATCAGGCTAGCAAAAAGATAAAACAATTATATTTTTATTTATTATAAGGGGGAAACTCACAAAACAGGAACGAGAAGTCCAAGCTCAGCTATGCTGCAAGGGAACCGCAGAGAAAGAGCACCTGGGCCATGCGCCCATTTTTCTTCAGGTTCCAGAAAGCCACACCCTAACTTGGTCCCACCTCTTAAAGAAAATTGGTTAACAAAGCTTCCCCATCACCTCCCCCTTTTATCTAAACAAGAGCGATCCAAACCCAATACAAAATTATATACAATAGGAACAGATATTAAGTATAAAATTACAACCAACATAAACAATATTAAGCAAGGAACACATGACAAATGTTTTAATAAACGTTCTATTCCAAAGAGTCTAAGTCTTGCATCGGAAATAAGCTTGGCTAAATCATAAGAGGAAGGTAACTATGACTATCTAATTTTCAACTCCAACGAAGACCTGAGAAGGGAGATAACATTACTTGAATAGGCAGGAAGTGCAATCAAGCAGCTTCCAAAGCGAGCAGTATATGACGGAGGCAATTGGCTATCTGAGCAATCACCCAAAGTCTCATTTGCAACGTTGAGTCAACCCACTTTGGCTAAGGCTGAGTATAACTGACAGACCATTTTGAGAGGCAGGGAATTTTTCAGAACTGTCTTACCTTGTCTTGGCAAGGTTTGGCAGTCCTTTTCCTTGTGTCCTGCTTCTCCAGTCCAGATACAATGTACTTTGTCAGTGGTTGAGGCATGGGCAGTTCCTTTTTACCACTGCCTTTTGTAAAGTCTGGATCTCCTGTCCAGTGTTCTGTTCTAATGCCCTCATTGAGGTGTAAAGTCTGTCCAGTAAAGATAACGTCTCATCCTTGGACATAATTTTTATAGCATGCATATTACCTTCCTGGAGAGACATTCTATCAGTCAATCTAGTATAACCCTTCGACAGAGTCTGATTAATACATTCAACAGTACGATTTCTCTCAATGTCTCAGCACCCTCTGTCATTGACTGGGTTTTGTTTGTCAAATTGGTTGTATCCTTCTCCAGAGTGCTGAATTTCCCTTTTAGTTGGTCATTACCAGTCAGTAAAGACTGTATCATTTCTAAAAGTGCCTCATTCTTGGCCCTATTATCAAACCATGTTTTGAAGGAGAAAATATGAAGGACAAAGCTAATCCCAGAATCAAATAGAAGGATGTAGGAGAGAAATCATATAAACCTTGCATAACATCATACATGGTAGAACTAACAAAGCTATTGCACTCCTGGATTGTTAAATTTTCTGTCATCTTGTCCTTTTAAATTATAAATTTATAATTTATATTTTAAATTATAAATCTTACCTGTGGTTGAGTTTGAGCTGGGGTTACCTACCAGGAGGTGTCACGGTGCACTTATAGCCACATGGTTGGTTTGAATCTGATTTTAGTGTTAAATGCTAAAAGATATGCTCAGATTAAAAATGGTTATTTAGTGTAAATCACTGACCATGTGCTCTGCGGAGGTCCCCAGTTGGTCAGCAGCTGCACAAGTACATGACTAGCAAGGTAGCAATGCTGAAGAGAGGCACCCAGGGAAGCCCGGGAAGCCCGCATCCTGCCTGAGTTTCCACAGCACAGAAAAACTGGACCCAGAAGCCAGCTGAGACGTTTAATGGGAAAATATAAAGGACCGCGGCTAGTGGCTATTTAGGGCCACCACACAGGAATTCTACACCCAAATGAACGGCGTGGAGCCTGACGGCAGCTGGCTAGAGCCACAGGAGACCCAAGCCCCTCGTTGAGTACCAACTGTAGAAGTTACCACAATTCAGGAAATAACCAAGCTAGCTAAAAGATAAAACAATTGCATTTTTATTTATTATGAGGGGAAAACTCATGAAGCAGGAACGAGAAGTCCAAGCTCAGCTGTGCTGTGAGGGAACCGCAGAGAGAGAGAGCATCTGGGTTGTGCACCCGTTTTTCTCCAGGTCCCAGAAAGCCACATCCTAACTTGGTCCCACCTCTTAAGGATAATTGGTTAACAAAGCTTCCCCCTCAGAGGGGCACAGGACCCAAGTGGCCTTCTATTCCACTCAGCGTGGGACCCCAGAAAAGCTAGACCTGGGAGCCGGAACCCCTGTGCTTATGGAATCTAGCCCCACCACCATGAGCAGACACTGAGCTGCTGACTGTCTCATTCAATGCGCATGAGGATCCGATGTGTTCAGGACTCACTGTTCACACGAGAACGAGGCTCCAGAATCAGCTGAGCCCCTCGACTCACATGTCCCCACTTGACCTTGGAATAGGCACATTGGGCAATGATTTAAAAGCCCCTTTTCTCAGTCCCTCCCCAGTGGTCCCCGTCTGTCTGCCCACCCACTGCCGGGACAGCAGTAGCTCTCAGCCACAGCCACCCCATCAATCAATATTTTTAATTACTTTTACATGATTGACTAATAAAATTCTCCACTGCCTAATTGATTTTCTGATAGGGAGATGAATTTTTTTTCTCACCTAAATGGCAAGTTGTATTTCTTTTGGTCATTTTAGAAGAAGAAAAATGGAATAGAGCAGGAATAAGGAGAGACCCTGAGGTCAACAAGATTATAGGCCCAAACTGAGATAAATTAATGGGCAGCCCCAATCACCATGTGTCCCAGCAGACACCCAGAGGGACCTCCTATGCTGGGTAACCACGCTGGTCAGAGGGATAATGGTTCTGCAAGGAGCATGGGTGATACCTGGCTTAACCATCAAATATTCTATTGTTTCTCAGTTTGAACTGCAAAGTCTCCTTCACGTTTTATTTATTTATTCATTTATTGCCGTGTTGAGGCTCAAACCCAGAACCTCATGCATGCTGGATACATGCTCTATATTAATAAATTCTCATCTCTTTCCTTTCTTTTTAAATAAAATCACTGCTTCAAATTATTTAAGCAGCTTATTTGTTGCCTGTAGTTTGGAAAAGGCAGGCAGATCTAGATAAAGAAAAAGAGAGCTGGCCATAGGCCATGGTGTCAGTGAGCAGGAGCCACCACTGAGTCTGGCTTCCCTGCCAGTCAGTCGCACGCTCCTAACAGCAACATTTCCCACTGTTCTCTGCCCTGGTTCCTAAAGCACGTCCACACAGGGGATGCTCAGCCCCTGCCTTTCCGCTGAAGAGGGGAATCAGTTCCAGCAGTGTGGAAAAGTGGACCCCAGTGGAAAGTGCAGAGCGAGAGAGACGTGATTTTTAATATTTATTATGGGGGGGATCAGACATATGGACAAGAAAAGGAGCAATACAATGAACTTGGACATACCATCACCAGCTCCAACAACCACCAGTATCTACAGCTTCGCCAATGTTCACCTCTGCTCAGTTAATACAGCTCTTCTTAGAGACAAAAGCTGCACCATGCTGGGCTCGGCATGTAGTGCATTTGTCTACTGTGCAGAAAGCCCTGAGTTGGAGACCCAGCAACACACACAGATTTGCACACATTGTGCAGAAATTGAACAAAGAACAACTAAGTGAGAAAGAAAGTCTCTTCACTTAGAGTTAGGTACAGCACAGGAGACAGCCACCACTATCATCTCTGCTTTGTCAGGACTTTGAGGCAGGCAGGGTGGGGTGGGGTGACATCTTTAGAGTAGACAGAAGGGAGGCTTCCTGTGTGACCTGGGGAGACTGGAGGCAGCTGGCTAGAAACAAGGTATGTTTGGGGGGTGGAGGGGGCTTAGAGTGTTTTTCTGGTAGGATGTGAAGAGGGGGTAAGAGAATTTGTTGGTTATTGATCAAGGTAGGCTCTTTTGAGTCAATTATTACACAGGTTATTTTTCTGTTTCCTAGATTGTCACTAGAGACAGAAGCCTGGCTTCCTGGAGGATTTACAGCATGGATTGCTTACAGTACAAGTTCAGTGTTCAGGGCTGGTTGTTTCTGATGGTGGGTCAGAGTTCTGTTTTATGCATATGGTCCAACCGCTGTCTGTATAGTCCCCTTCTTATTGAAGATGATGTATATGGTCA
>JABTXL010012322.1:1617715-1639810 GCA_025134845.1 Neodon shergylaensis | reverse complement strand
CGCTGTCTGTATAGTCCCCTTCTTATTGAAGATGATGTATATGGTCAGACCGCTGTCTGTATAGTCCCCATCTTATTGAGGATGATGTATATGGTCAGACCACTGAAGAGGAGCAAATTCAGCTGTATAACGATGATACCTGGGTACCGCTGTGTAACACGTAGCATTTAAGTTGATTTTAATTACTGAAACTACTCAGGAAGGCATTAGCTATTTTGAAAATATTGGCTGAATGAAGGAGGGGGGAATTTAAATCGCAGACCCAGATCACGGCAGCATGGGTAGAAGTTGCAGAGGAGACATGTGGAAGGCTGGCAAGATAGTGACATCATTTGTAATAGATGCAGATGCAGCTGCTAAGTAGATTCCTTGAGAGGAAAAATAAGACAGTCATTTGAACTCCAAATTTAAGAATAACTACCAGAAAAAAAGCTTGGCAGCTTTCGGTAATGCAATCAAGCAAAAAAAAATTAATTCATTTATTTGGATTTTTTTTTTTTGGAGGGCGAGCTTAACCATCTCTGTGGCACTGTTCAAGGTGTTGGAGGTACAAGAGAGAACAGACAAAATTTCCCCACCTTCATGAGCATATGTCCTGTGGGAAACCCAGAAAATAATCGGCATCAGTAAATAATACATGGTGCCAGTGGTAGCCAGTGTCTTAGAAACAGCAGAGAGTGAGCAAGCAAGAATTGAAGGCAGCTTGCAGTGGTAAACAGAGTGATTAGGGAAGCCTCTGTGTCAGCACAGAGCTAAAGAATATGGGAAAGTAAATTATGTGGATGAGAGGAAAACGAGTCTCAGCCAGAAAACATGGGCAATTAGAACAGTCTGCAGTGTGAATGTGGCTGGCACAGCCCGCGTGGCTGATGTGGAGTGGAGTAAACTGGGGTGAGAGGTAGCAGGGTGCAATGCCAAAGAGGAATTCCAATTGGCGTTTTGTGGATAGATTGGTGAACATGGATACAATTTTCTCCACAGGATACTTGCAAACCGAATTCAAGAACACATACAAAAGATCATTCACTGTGATCAAGTTGACTTCGTCCCAGGGATGCAGGGACGGTTCAACATAAATAAATTAATAAGCGCAATTCACCACATAAGTGGACTCAAGGACAGATGCCACGTGATCATTTAGAGTGATGCAGATATCCCTTTATGATAAAAGAGAGGCTATGGGTGGAGGGGACACACCTCAATGTAATAATGTATTCATGAAAAACTGATAAGTCCCATCGTGTTAAATAGAGAAAAGGTTGAAATAAGAAATTCACTGTTCCTATCCACTATAGTGCTTGATGTCCTAGTTACATCAATAAAACAAGAGAAGGAAGTCAAAGAGATGTAACAGGAAAGGAAGTCAAAGCATCCCTGTTAGCAGATAAGATGATCCTACACATGATGGACCCAAAGACTCCACCAGAAACCGCTAGAGTTGATCAACATTTAATCAAAACTAACATGCCAAATCAGTAGCCCTCCTATATACCAATGACAAATATAAGACATCCTGGAGGCGGAGGGGATGGCTCAACAGTTCAGAGCACGAGCTACTCTTCCAGAAGTCCTGGATTCTAATCCCAGCACAAACATGGTGGCTCGCATCATCAATAACTCCAGTTATGGGGGAATCTGATGCCCTCTTCTGGCCTCTGTGAGCACTACATGTCCGTGGTGCACATACACACATGAAGGGAAACATTCATACATATAGAATACGAATTAGATACTAATAAGACAAACTGAAAATGAAATCAGAAAAGATTCCACTCACAGCAGCCAAAAATACACGTTGGCACAAACCGAATCAAGGAAGCAGAAGATCTCACAGTGGCAGCTTTAAGACACCAAATGAAGCAATTAAGGAAGAGGCTAGAAGACTAGATGCCGGAAAGACCTCTCATGCTCATGGATTGGTAGAAGTAATGTGGTTAAAAGGGCCATCCTCCCCAGAGCAGTCCCAGTTAAAATTCCAACGTATCCTTGCTCAGAGTGATGTGCTAGACTCTGTTGACTCCTCATGGGAAACCTCAGCCTCTCTGATGAGGGGTGGAAGGTGGGGGTGGGGTGGGAAGAAGGGTGGGAAAGAGAAATGAGATTGGTATACAAAACGAGAAAAGATTGTTTTAAAAAATAAAAAATATTTCAATGTAATTCTTCACAGTAATTGAGACGAAAATCTAAAATTCAGATGGAGCACAGCAGCCTGTACAATGCTGAATGACAGGCGCACAGCGAGAGCTCTCAGCAGGATCGCGATTCTTAATTTCAAGTTATACTACAGAGACACAGTAATAAAAAACAGCATGGTACTGGCATACACACACACACACATAAACATGTATAGCATACACATACTCATACACACATACACAATGCACACATGCACACATGAACACACATACATACACACATGAGCACACATACATACACACATGAACACACATACATACACACCAACATCACCATCACTAGCCACCTAATTTTTTAAAAAGATGCCAAAAATACACAGTGGATGGAGAGAAGACGGCGTCTTTGGCAATCATGATGAAGAACCTGGACATCTATATGTAGAAGAATGAAAGTTAACCTTCCCTCTGACCTTGCACAGCAATGAACTCCAAACAGATCTCCAGGTTAAGCCTGAAACTCTGGCACGTGTAGAGGAGGGGGTAGGGAGTGTACTCCAGGATAAAGGCTCAGGTAATGATTTCATGAGTATGACATCAGTCTCACAAGACCAGCAATCTGTCTACAAGGGGAATCATGAAATTAAAAAGCTTCCATGCCACAGAACAAAGTGTTAATTGACTGTGGAGGTACCCAACAAAATGGACAAAGAAATCCTTGCTGGCTATATATCTGACAAAGAATTGGTGTCTAAAATATACAAAGAGCAAAAGAAAAAAAAAGAGAAAGAAAGAAAGAAAGAAAGAAAGAAAGAAAGAAAGAAAGAAAAAGAAAAGAAAAAAATTAAATGTCAGGAAAACAGACAACTCAATTAAAAATTGGCTATGGACCTGAACAGAGTTCTCAAAAGAAATACAAATGGCGGGCTGGAGAGATGGCTCAGAGGTTAAGAGCATTGCCTGCTCTTCCAAAGGTCCTGAGTTCAATTCCCAGCAACCACATGGTGGCTCACAACCATCTGTAATGAGGTCTGGTGCCCTCTTCTGGTCTGCACCACAGACAGAATATTGTATACATAATAAATAAATAAATAAATAAATAAATAAATATTTAAAAAAAAAAAGAAATACAAATGGCTGAGAAATATTTCAGGAAGTGTTCATCACCCTTAACAGCATGGAAATACAAATTAAAACCACCTTGAATTTCACCTTAACCAAGTCAGAATGGTTAAAAGTGAGGGAATGAAAGCAAACAAAGGCTGGTGACGGTGTGGGGGAGGGGACCCTTTATCACTGTAGGTAAGACAGAGCTGGCACGGCCACCCTAGAGACCACTCCTTGTCATAGAGCCACACACGCAACTACATGCTCATCCCCGCCCATAGCTGCCGTATTCACAATAGCCAGGACCCAGAAACAGCCTAGCTGTCCATCAACTGGATAAATGGATAATTAAAATGGAGGATTTTATTCAACCGTAAAGAAAAATGAAAAATTCAGGCAAATTAATGAACTGGAAAACATCGTACTGAGTGAGGTCTCCCAGACCCAGGAAAACACACACTGCTTATTGTCATTCATATGTAGGTCTTAGCTTCTGCATCTTTAGATGTCTGAGTTTAACTTGGAGGCCCTATAGAAGCCAAGACAGTAGAAAGGGGACATGGGGAGAGGAGAGCCATTAAAGAAGGAGGATCGGAGAACACAGAATGGGGAAGTGAAGCAGAGGGAAGCTGAAGTCAAGGAAGGGATGGGGGTAGAGTGGAGAAGTGGGGGGGGGGGCAGCTAACACTAGGAATGTCTGAAAATCCACATGGAAACCTACTTTCTAAGCTCACCCTGTCTCTCTCTCTCTCTCTCTCTCTCTCTCTCTCTCTCTCTCTCTCTGTGTGTGTGTATTCATGTAACAGAGTTTAATTGGTGTCACCGACATAGGGATGATGCTCCCCACAGAAGACATAGGGCTGTCAAATAGAAACCTCAGTGCCAGCTCCTTTCCTGGGAGTTGTTGGTCACAGGTGTTCCAGAGACTCACACAACAACACATACGATTGTCGTGGTGCTTGGCTGCTGACTAGAACTTGATGGCAGGAACCTGTTGTTGAAGACACTGTACACTTTGACACTGAATATGGAGAATCAGGTTGGCATTGATCGAGAAACTTCCTCCATGCTGGCTAGCTTTCATGGTGCTGGAAGGTTCTATGTAGCTGGAAAGTCTACACAGGGGAAAAGCTATCAGTGGTCTTACTCAGCTATAAATCTGTGCTACAGTAATGCCCCACGTGACAATATTGTGTCCATGGGCACAATAGCGACACAAATGTAATGAAGATAACCGACCACTTTTTTATTTAATTTAAGGATAGTTCTACATGAAGAAACATATATCTAGTACTGCAAATCTGGCCAAGAACCCTTGGCTAGGGAGCGCATAGGCCCTAGGAATGAACCTACTATATTATTTGATAAAGTAACATATATCAAACTACCCTCTAAATTCATATCTGTATACTCATAGATTCATGCAGGGCTCAGATCTCTTTGGGAAAACTTCATTGCGCAGTGGATGGTGCTTAATACAGATGCTCATAACTAGTTATAAATCATAGAAAATAAGAGTGGTGTGCATAACCACAAAAGGGCCATCTCTATTATATCCCCTTATTCCAAAGCTCAGGGGTCATCAAGAACAGAGAGGATGTGAGGACCATGGGCTGGGGAGGACCAGGGTAAAATACTGTCTTCTCATGAACTCGTGCAGCAGAGGTTGCTTGAGCAAGACATGCACTAGATGAAGCCAGTCAACACTTCTGTGTGGAAGAGACCTGTAACTGAGCAGCTAGTGACTGGTGGTGGCAGCTGGAGTAAAGAGTATCCATTTCCTTTCAGCTCTTGGTAAGTCAGTCATTCTCCAGTGGATGGCCCCATGACCATGAGAATACAGCGCACAGCACTGTGCTGCTGGGTTATAAAGACAGAGAGCGTGAAGTTGGAGGAGGATTGGGGGATCTGGGAGGAATTGGGGGAGGAGTGTCAGTGACTAGGGTCAAAATACATTGTATTCATTTATGAGATTCTCTGTAAACTAATAAAATACATTTTAATTATTTTTTTTTACGATTTTGTTTTTGTTTTTCAAGACAGGGTTTCTCTGGAGCTTTGGAACCTGTCCTGGAACTAGCTCTGTAGATTAGTTTGGCCTCAAACTCACAGAGATCCTCCTGCCTCTGCCTCTTGAGTTCTGGTATTAAAGGTGTGTGCCACCACTGCCCGGCTTACTTTTTAAAAACTTATTTCTTTTGAGAATTTCATACAATGTATTTTGATAATATTCTTTCCCCTTCCTCAACTACTCCCAGACCCCCTCTAACATTCCTGCTCACCCAACTTCATTTTCTTTCTTGTCCTTAAAGAAAAAAAAATCGAAGACAACAACATTAAAAGTGCACACCAAAGAGACTACCAAAAATAGAGTCTGATTTGGGTTGGCCAGCTACTCTTGAATATGGGACCTGTCCGGAAGAGTTGTGGATATACACAGTGTCCCTCCACTGAAGAAAGGTACTTTTCCTCTTCTAGATGCTAGCAATTGCAAACACTTTCTTGCCTAGGAGGGGGAATTTGTGCCCACTTCCCCTCCTCGGTGCTGGAATCCTGTCTGGCTTGAACTTGTGCAGCTCTTGTGCATGTTGTCACAGTGGTCACAGTCTGTGCGTGTGCACGCCGTCACAGACCATGCATGTAGATGCTGTTCACAGTCCATGTGTGTACACGCTGTCACTGTCCGTGCGTGTGCACGCTGTCACGGTCCGTGCGTGTGCACGCTGTCACGGTCCGTGCGTGTGCACGCTGTCACGGTCTGTGAGTGTGCACGCTGTCATGGTCCGTGCGTGTGCACGCTGTCACGGTCCATGCGTGTGCATGCTGTCACGGTCCGTGTGTGTGCATGCTGTCATGGTCCGTGCGTGTAGATGCTGTTCACAGTCCGTGCGTGTGCACGCTGTCACGGTCTGTGCATGTGCATGCTGTCACGGTCTGTGCATTCATTTGTGCATCACCCCTGTTGTATCTAGAACCGCTGTTTCCTTGGAGCCATTCACCACTTCTGTCTCTAACAATGTTTCTTCTCCTCTTTCACACAGATCCCTGAGCCTTAAGGGGAGGTATGTGGTAAAGACATCCCACAGTTCTGAATTATTATGGGTATGTGTTCCATTATTTGCACATAGTTCACTTGTGAGTCTCTCTGTCAATCACCATCTACCGCAAAAGGCACCTTCGCGGGTGAGGGCTAAGTGGGGCACTGATGTATGGGTAGAGCAGCATGTCTTTAGGAGTTATGTTACTGCTCTGTTCACTTAGCAGAATAAAAGTAGTGGGTTTCCGCCGGGTCTGTGACATATCTAATTTCATGCCTTTGGCCTCATTAATAATATCAAACATGTGTTCCATCTCATGGAGCAGACCTGAAATTCCATCAGAAAGTGGTGGGTTACGCCTATAGTAGGTAAGCCACTATTGCAGGCGAGTCACTACTTAAACTCACAGGGTTCACAGCTGGGTGAGACTGAGGATTATTGTTCTCCTCTGGCGGTGGATGTAGCACCGTCCAGTGCTAGGAATGCTAACTGGTAGGGGTGAAGCTTCCAGCTGAGCACCAGCTTGATTTCTCCTTGTTCTAGGACAGAAGTATGTGTTATTGTCAGCAATAGAACCTTACTATCAGTTTGTGGAGGGTGATCAATAGCACTGGTAATAACCTGCAATATTTGGGTTGAGTCTATGAAATGCTTTTGGCAACCCCCCTCCAAATTTAACCCATTCCTGGCATTGGGGTTTTATTGAGATTTTATTTGGTAGCATACTATGTCTAGCAGTGGAAATGCCTCTTTTGTTGTATGGTAACTCCGTTTAAACTCCTTTTTATATGTATATATTTTAGGAAGTTTCCAAAAGGAAAAGAGAAAAATATTCAGCTAGAAAAGTACTCAAAGAGGGTAAAAGTTGTACAATCCCCATATTTGAAGTGATGTCAGTTTGTAGGTTCAAGACATTGAGTAAATAGTAAGCAGAATAAAATCAGATAAATCCATACCAAGACATGTTGAAATTAAATTTATGAAATATGAAAAGAAAGGAAAACTCTTAAATGCAGCAAGAGAGAAATTACCCTTCAACGACAGCAGATTTTTCATAGGAATTATGTACCAGGGAAGGGGCACCATGTTTTTCAAACCCTGAAAGCGAAAATTTGTCAAGTCAAAATCTGGTACCCAATGATACCCAGTGTAGCCATCCTTCTTAGCCTCATTCTCAAATGGAGAATTAGGAGAATTGATTGCCCAGGACCACACTAAAGGAAAGGCTGGAAGAATTTAACCAAACAGAAAGGGACATGTGGAAGGAAAGCCTAGAGTAAGAAAAACAATGGGTAGCCTGGCAGTGGTGCCTTTAATCCCAACACTCAGGAATCTCTGAAGGAAGGCGGATCTCTGTGAGTTCAAGGCTAGCCTGGTCTACAAAGCAAGTTCCAGCACAGCCAGGGCTACAGAAAGAAACAATGACTCAAAACAAACAAACAAACAAAACAAAACAAAACAAAAGAATGGAGAATGGTTAAACATAACATTTTTCCTTTTGTCCTGGTTTTACTACATCTGGCTTGAGGATTAGAACAAAATTCTAACACTGATTGTGCTCAACATTTGAGAGGAAATTTTAAGCCAATTACATTGCATATAAAAGAAGCACAAAAAAGAGCTAAGGTTTCCAAACTGGAAACCATTCAACTTCCTTCTACCGTATCCCACCTCCTAAAAGGTTCCACTACTTCCTGATGTCATCGTAGGCTGCCAATCTTCAACACATGGGCCTTGTTAGGGACGATCCGAGTCGCAGCAAGAGCTGTGAGGAAATTAAATGAAAACCCCAGAGAGACAGCGGTATTAGAGCAGCTAAACTTGACGCCAGACACTTTGTCTCTGGCTCCATCTCCGCAGACGAGGGTGCGGAGAGGCAGGGTTGCTCATACGTTGCCAGGGCTGGGAAATGGTTAAGTAACCCCGGAGAACAGTTTGACGGTTGCTTAACAAAGCATCAGGGTGCCAGGCATGGTGGCACATGCTTCTATCCTAGCATTCAGGAGGCCGAGGGAAGTGGATCTCTGTGAGTTCAAGGCCAGCCTGGTCTACATAGTGAGTTCTAGACCGGCCAGAGCTACATTGTGAGACCCTGTCTCAAAAAAATAAAGCAAAAATTAAACCTGGTGCAATTACCAATGTGAATCAAAAGTGTTATTCCAGAAAAACTGAAGGCTCATCATGTGTACAAAAACCTACATGTAAAAAATGATAATTCTTTCTTTATAACAGAAAAGTAATGGAAAGAACCTACATGTCTTCCTGAGGCAAATGGTTGAACAAATGGGTGCATCCACACCACGAATTATGTTTCTTCCCAGTAAAAAGTAGCAAAATGTTGGCACAGGGAGTGACCTATTAAATAATGGTCACTCCCTGAAACTACACATTGTATATTGCTTCTTAAGATGAAAAAATTATATATAGAGAGAGATGGCACTAACAAAGAATGATGGAGGAGTTACTTTCATTGGTTAATAAAGAAACTGCCTTGGCCCATTTTGATAGGCCAGCCTGTTGTGGGAGCTGCGGGCTACGTCCCTGCCGCCCTGCTCCCTGCCGCCTGGCTAGCTTATACCCCGAAATAACAACACACAAATTGTATTCTTTTAAACACTGCTTGGCCCATTATATCTAGCCTCTTCTCGGCTAACTCTTGCACCTGGACTAGCCCATTTCTAATAATGTGTGTAGCACCCCAAGGTGCGCTTACCGGGAAGATTCTAGCCTATGTCCATCCTGGGTCGGAGCTTCATCGCGTCTGCCCGCGAGAGGGGAGCACAGCATCTGAGCTCACTTCCTCTTCCTCCCAGCATTCTGTTCTGTTTACTCCACCCACCTATGTTCTAACCTATCAGGGCCAAGCAGTTTCTTTATTAATTAACCAATGACCTTCCTCCATCACCAGCCCTTAGGTGGGTGGAGTAGACAGAACAGAATGCTGGGAGAAAGAAGCCGAGTCAGGCAGTCGCCATGATTCTCCCACTCCAGACAGATGCAGGTTAAGATCTTTCCTGGTAAGCCAGCTTGTGGTGGTAGACAGAATATTAGAAATGGGTTAATCTAGATATGAGAGCTAGCCAGTAAGAGGTTAGAACTAATGGGCTAGGCAGTGTTTAAAAGAATACAGTTTCCATGTAATTATTTCGGGTAAAGCTAGCCATGCGGAGCTGGGCGGGAACACAGCCCACCGCTCCTCATACAACAGAAGAATTTGAGGACAGAAATGATAGAGGGCCCTTTGAGGGCCACAGTTGTGATTCTTGTAGCCTAGAAATGTTATTCCTACTCTGTCATCTATGACAGGACTGCAAATGAGCCAGCAATAGATAATGCTGGCCTCTCTACGGTGTCTTCATGCCTTCAGTACCCTATAGCTTTGTAAGATTTTACCAAGATCTGGAGACTCTGGGCAAAGGGCATAAGGATAATACATTATCTGTAACAATTGTGTGAAAATTTAAAAAAGTATTCTTTAACAAGTTCATATTTGTATATAATACATTCCACCACATTCACCGAATGCTGACACGTGCACGCTTGCACACTGACACCGCCTAGAATAGTCTTTTCAACACAAACAGCAACACTTTGAAAACCATATGGCAGCTGTCACAGTCTGCCTTACTAGGGCTATGTTGAAAATGACGCAAAACATTCCAGATCATGAACTATTAAGAGACAAGAAGCAGTCTGTAGAGCAGTGCATATAATCTTGTCTTTTATATTTAAAATAAGATATGTGTGGCACATAGTTGGGTGCATTTGTGCAGTCGTATGTTCTGCATATGACAAGGGAAAGCCTTGGCGGGTGCTCTCTGATCTCTCAAGCCATGCTGGTTCTCTGAATTAGGGCTGGGTGGGAGGGGTGGAGAGGTTATGGTGTAGAGTTTGCAGTATCAAAGCAGAGCTTCCAGTTTTACTTTATATACTTTTTTCCCTAATGTTAGGTTACTTTCCCCCTTTTATTGAAAATAGATTCTTTTCTCATACAATACATCCTGATTACAGTTTCCCCTCCCTCTACTCCTCCCAGTTCCTCCTGCTTCCCCTCCCATCTGGATCCACTCCTTTATGACGCTCATTAGAAAGGAACAGGCTTCTAAGAGATAACAGCCAAACATAACAAAATAAGATATAATAAGATAAAACAAGGATCATCACATCGAAGTTGGACAAGGCAAACCAACAGAAGGAAAAGAACCCAAGAGAAGGCCCAAGAGTCAGAGACCCACTCACTCACACACTCCTATAAAAACGCTAAACTGGAAGCCATAGTGTACGTGTGAGGACCTGCTGCAGACCTGTGCACACCCTGTGCTTTCTGCTTCAGTCTCTGAGCTCATATGAGCTTTGCTCAGTTGATTCAGAGGGCCTCGTTATCCTGGTGTCCTCCATCTACTCTGGCTCTTACACTCTTTCTGCCTCCTCTTCTGAGCACCAAAGGAAGGGATTTGATGGAGGCATCCCATTTAGGGCTGAGTGTTCCAAGGTATATCTGTCTCTGTCTCTGTCTCTGTCTCTCTCTCTCTCTCTGCATAATGTCTGGCTGTGGTCACTGCATCTGTTCCCATCTGCTGCAGGAGGAAACTTCTCTGATGGCAGACGAATAAGACACTGACCTATGAGTACAGCTGAATATCATTAGAAGCCATTTTATCTCTGTATTTTTAAAGACTATAGTATTTGATTTTACCCTAGGTCTTTCTGAGATTCTAGTCTCTGGTTCTTGGTCACTCAGGCAATGTTGGATGTGGGTTCCATCTCATGGAGTGGACCTTAAGTCAAACCAGACATTGGTTGGTTGCTCCCACAGCTTTGGGCCACTTGCTTATTTTGCAGGCAGGAGAGATTGTAGATCAAAGGGCTTATGGTTGGGGTGGTGTTTACATTTCTCCTTTGGTAGCCTGCAGAGTGCCTTTTATACTAAAGACACTAGAGTGTAAGGGTGAAGGTTCTATGTAGGCACCAGCTCGACCTCTTAATGTGCAATGAGTTGTGTGGGTGTTGTCTTCAGCAACAGGGCTTTGCTGTCAGTTTTTGGAGCTAAGCCTAGCATCTTGGCAATAGCCTGGGTTGTTGGGAGGATTTTCATGGGACTCCTTTGGTCAACAAATCAATTGGCTATAACCCGAACCCAGTACTGGAAACTTTATTTGGTGACAAGAGATGGCCAGTTGGGACTCTGCCTCCCCCATTATTTGGAGACTTCAGTAGGATTACCTTCATATAATTTTGGAAGTTTCTACTGTACTAGACTTTCATAACATCTCTCAAATGCTCCTCAGTTATAGCTATATGTCCTCACATTTCCTTATCCTCCCCACTGATCTTCCCAGTCCCCCTGCCCTCAGTGCTCCCATAAAATCTAATCTATTAGATTTTATGCCAGGAAGAGCCATGTGCCCCCCCCATCCCTTCCTCTATATCTAACATCTCTGCATCTACAGATTGTAGCTTGGTTATCATTTACTAAACAGTGAATATCCACATATAAGTGGATACATACCATATTTATCTTTCTGAATTACCTCACTCAGGATGATTTTTTTTCTAATATTCAAAGACTGTATAATAACCATCTATTTCCTCTGTAATTTTTAAAGTATGAATAGATAATAGGCCAAAAGAGGCAGCCAGCTCACCCAGCCCGCAAAATGACCCAGCCTTGTTGAAATATACTAAAGTAGTTTTAAATGTGAGGGAGGAGTGTTCATCCGAAGCAGGCGAGTCCAATTTCATACAAAGCCAGAAGAGAAGGCAGAGCCTATTTTGGCCAGCGATGCCCTGAACAGATGTCATAGTGATCTGCCTGTGGTCCCAGCCGTCTAAGTGACCTGCAGGGTCTTCCTGGCTTCCCCTGGATATTCCATGGGGAAGAAGGGTGTGATCACCATGAGCCAGCCACAGGGCAAGATGCCCAGATGTGGCTGAATAGTGCTTTACTGTCTCCTAATCTCGGAGGTGGAGACAGGTGTGTGCTGATCGGAAAACCCAATTGTGGCATAGACTTTGTGAAATCACATCTGCCCCACAGCTTTCAACCTGGACTGCGTCCCCAATTCCTCTGTGCTTCATTGCCAAGGTAGATAAAGTGTCCACCATAGCTTTGATGGTAAGAGCAAAAGAGCAATATACCAAGTGTGTGGGGGCGGTGTTTATGTTCTTATTTTCTGTAGTTACTACTACAAGAAGCCAGCATCCTGTCTTCTTGCCTCAGGATGCAATGGGAATGAAGCCAGGGTTCCACTTCCCCGTCTGAAGTTGGCGGATAGTTTGCTGTTGCAGTGGGATGCCTCGGTAAGGGATGCTTTCAGCTGCACGAGTTCCAAGAAAAGCAGCTTAAACAAAGAAGGTTTTGCTGCCATTCATAACAAGACTGCAGATAGCTGCAGGACTGGAGCCTGCAGTCTGGCCGGTCAGAGCGTTGTCGTAGAAAGTACTTAGCTTCTCTTGCATGTGTTCTCCTCCTAGTCACTATGTAGGTGACCCAGCTTCTGCTACCATCACATCCACCTTCAGTATAAGAAGAAAAGAGATGGAGAGGACCTAGAAATACCAGCAATACCAGCTTTATTTGGTTCTTTGCCAAGAGAGCAAGCCTTCCCAAAGTCTCTCCGCTAACTGGCACCTAACTGCTATGAATCTATTCTCCTAAATCTGTATAATTTACCTACAGTGGGTTTAAGAAAAGCAAGGAATATGGACAACCTTCAATAGTGCAGATTGCAAGGCAAAGAAGATTGGGAGCATCCCTGTAGAATAAGCGTCTATTTTCTTGATCCCATTAAGAAAATCTGGTGGTCTAATGAACTGGGAGTGGGGCAAAGACTCCTCACCCAGAAGTTCATCAATATGTTCCCGCTCATTTCCGGGCGAGGGGGGGGGGCGGTCCATCCCTAAGGAAGCCCACCTGCTGAGAAGGAGTTAGAAATGGGAACAGTCAGCTGTGGGGCCAGCTGGGAGCTCACACTCTCTGCAGGACATGGCAAGCCTGATTACCATGCAGCCCAAACGGGAGGGTGGGAGAGCCAACCTCCCCTTGCCACCCTGACAGGCCCTGCTCTTCGTACAGATGTCTGCCGGGGCTGGGAAAGTTGCTGGAGGCCATCAGACCGCTCATTTCCTCCTCGCTCATTCAACCTGTTCTTCATCTTCTGTGCTCCCAGGAGCCCTGGGTGACCAGGGACCCAGTGAGCACAGCCACCACCTCCTTTCACATCCGCCAGGCAGCTCAACTGATGCTATCTAGTTCCTGAGACCCCGCAGTGAACTCAGACCCCAGATAGTCTCTCTCGATAAAAGCCTGGTCCCTTTTCATCTCTTAACAAACCTCAATCCCTGGCTGAGGCTCAAACTTGTGGCTGGGGACCAACTCCTGGCTCAGAATCTGGGCTGCTTTCCTGATGCAACCTGATCTGCAGTGGGTGGTGGGAGAGAAGAGGAGAGTGAGCTTGGTGCCCCTGCAAGGTACCGCTTCTCTTGGGTAAACTGAGGCTACAGACCAGAAGTGTACTGCTTGCTGGCCTCTATACACAGTTACCATGTTTGGGGACAGCGCCCATCATTGTGCCCATCAACATCTCTGTTGGCATCTGGCAGATACTTCTACTGCTGCTGCCTCATGCATGGTATTTCCAACATGGACCCATCAACTCTGAATATAGCATGAACCAGTGGGAAGACAGAATTACCCAGAGGGCCTGCACCAGCGAGTGAAGGGCTTGCTAGGCATGCACAGTAATGACCTGAGCCTGGATGCTCGGCACTCACATAATCGCAGGACACTCGCACACACCTATAACCTCAGCACTGGAGGGCAGAGACAGGCAGCTACACAGAGCTTGCTGATCAGCCAGTCTGGGCAAAACGATGAGCTGGAGACCAAGCACAGAGAGACCCTATCTCAAAAACAAGGTGGAGAGTGAGAAGCAGGAAAGACATCAGTGTTGACCTTTGACCTCCACCTATGCTTGCATAAACACGTGCACCCATATAAACAAGTTCACACTACAACATACACACACACGAGAGAGAGACAGAGACAGAGAATGAGGTGGAGGAAGAAGAGGATAAGAAGAAGGGGAGGAGGGAGGGGAGGAGGACGACACAGAGATGTAAGAAGTTAGGGAGAATTTGCCTAAACCAATCTGGCAAGGTTGTTACTGAAGACAGGCCAGTGTGATCAGGTGTCATCTGGTAGGTGACAGAAGGTAGGAACCCAGTTAGATCTCAAGACGCAGTTATTGCTAAAACCGTGTCATACGAGAAAGTACACGGGGCCGAGGAAAAGGTTGAGCAGGCTGCTTGAAACCTGACCAAGCAGAAAAAAGAATTCTCTCCAAAGAGAACAGGAAGTAAGGGGCATAGAGTTCCAAGGCTGGGATGGCCAGACATTGGGCAAGATGACAGGGTGCAGGCAGAGAATGGGGTATGGGTGTGCAGGGACCTTCTGGACCTATAGGTAAGGTTCTGCTGGTGCGCATGTACTACTTTGAGCCATCTTAGGTCTGAGTTCTGGAAGATGATGCTTATGAGGCAAGGTGAGGTAAGGAGGGACTCGGCAAATGGGCTGAAGAAGGGCAGGGACCCTGGTGTGAGGGGGAAGGGCAGGGAGTGTGATGGGAGAGTTCTGAGTTGTCTAGGGCCCACACATTTTTTTTTTTTTTTTGGTTTTTCGAGACAGGGTTTCTCTGTGGCTTTGGAGCCTGTCCTGGAACTAGCTCTGTAGACCGGGCTGGTCTCGAACTCACAGAGATCCGCCTGCCTCTGCCTCCCGAGTGCTGGGATTAAAGGCGTGTGCCACCATCGTGAAAGCCTCCCAGGCATGGGGCTGCCGAGAATGTTAACAGGAGTGAACGAGCTGGTTCTTGTCTGTCTTTGCAGGCCTTGGAGACAGCTGGAGTGACTCCCAAGGCTCACACCCAGGGTTTCCATCAAGAACCTAGACAGTGTAGGAAACTTCATCCAGACACTAGAAAGCACCCCCTTTTCTGGGGCCTTCATGATGCCTTGCCGGTGCCCAGCAATGACCCACTTCTCCCCTAAGTGTCAGGTCCCCCAAGTCATGGCCAATCATAGGTCAGTCTCCACCCTGAGAATGGCCAGAGGGACATCACCCCTGTGACCCTGGGGTCCCAACAAAGGATCCCTCAAGAACCAGTATTGTACTTCTCCTTGCAGGAGGAGCGAGACCCCTGGAGCCCACATCTCTTAACACACCTTGTAGTGAGGTTGGAACCGTTTGTATATTAGGGGAGGCAGCAGCCTCAGGTGGACACATTGGGCAGTAGAAGAACAAGAGGAAGATCCAGGTTCTGCACTTCTCCGGCACATCTGTACACTGACTCGTGTCCTTCCTCCCTATGCTTGTTCCTGCTTAGTTCTGATTCCAAAGGCACAGAAAACCATGATGAGTGACCAGACCCCACTCAACCCCAGCTAAGTGTCCTAACTAATAGACCAGTCATTCAGATGATCCTGAAGAAGGTGGGCTCAAAGTCCTAGGGGGTGGGAAGCCCAGGCACAGTCCAGACATCCCTCTCCACATGTCCTTGATCAGAGATCATCTGCCCTGATGACATCACCTCGTGCTGGCCATGCTATTAGTCACAGGATTACAGTCTCTTAGGCAGCTTGATAAGATTTATAAACGCCCCGGGCATGACGAAGTCTCCTTGTGAGTGGGCTGCTTCCTGAAGGAGACTCCAGGGACGACTCACAGCATAGACTGAAGAGTGCTGGCATGGCCATTGGTGCTTGAGATATTCGTGATTGTTTTCTGTGTGAATGGCCTCAGTGTCAGGGAGAACGCTGATATCTCTGTGGATGACTTGTACATGCTTGAGTGAAATGTGGAGGTACTTGGAAAGATTTTGTCCCTAGTACCTAGGACATATTTGGTACCTGTCCCCTGGAGACTCCCTAGAAAGATCCCCAGTCCACAGTACGATGGGTGGCAGTTTCTAAAAATGGCCGAAATGTTTCTGTCCCTTGTGTTCCCCAAGGGTCTCATTAGTCCCAAGAAATTGACCCTATTTCCTCTTTCTTTGAGTCTGAGCTAGCTGTTCTGCATCCCACGGGCTGTGGAGATACACACAATGACTGTGGGTACTTCTGAGACTGCGTCCTACAAGATAACATACTTTTTAAAAGTACCTAATTATGTTAGTTGAATTTTATTTAAATTGGATTTTAGTTTTTTCTTTGACAGTTTTATACATGCATATAATTATTTTAGTTGTTTTTATCCCCCCATTGCCCTCTCTCATCTCCCACGGAAACCCCTTCCCTTCTCTAACTTGTGTGTGTGTGTGTGTGTGTGTGTGTCTGTGAGAGAGAGAGAACATGCATAGGCATGAGGCACATTGAGTTTAATTAGAGTTGCCTGAATGAACATAGGTGGGAGATTATTTCCTG
Organism: Neodon shergylaensis; assembly: GCA_025134845.1. Classification (NCBI taxonomy): domain Eukaryota; kingdom Metazoa; phylum Chordata; class Mammalia; order Rodentia; family Cricetidae; genus Neodon; species Neodon shergylaensis. The sequence goes on along the minus strand of JABTXL010012322.1, from coordinate 1,623,114 downwards.
GAACACGGGTGACTTAACGGTGGCTACACCACCGAAGACAGTGACAGTCTCGTTCCCAGCAACCATCAGCTCTCCATGACGATGAAACGTTGATGGGCCCAATCTTGTGTGGGTCTTTTCTGAATAACCACAAGGGCAGCACACTTTCCCACTCTTTAGCCTTATGTTTTCCTGTCCTGTCTCCCTAGATGTTCTCTTAGCCTTGGAGAGGGTGAGGGGGCTGTCCCATTCAGGGCTGAGCACTCCACCATGTAACATGCTTCTGATTGGCATGTTGTAAGAAAGCTCAGAGCCTCCTGGAGAGTCCATGCCGTGCTCCAGGGAAGGTCCCAGCTGAAAGCCAGCACTGGCCACTGGCTATCAGATAACAGTGATGTGAGAAGGATTCAGATGGTGCAGCCCCAGACATCAAGCCACCAGTCCTAAGCCAGGCAGAGCCCAGCAGGATCAAGCAACCCTTGTGAGTGATGCTCACACCGCCCATCAGCGGGCAAAGGAAATGCTGGTGCTATTCTCAGGCACTCCATTTGGAGGTGATTTGTTATGCAACAGTAAACAAAGAGAACAATGCCCTCGGGTGAATTCAAGCTTATCTTAGAGCTCAGTGCTTGTTCATAACTGTGAGAAAATCCTGAGTGGACACAGGGCCAGACCCTGACAGCATCAATGGCTTGCATCCTGGTGAGGTCTGACCAGGTACAAGTGGCTTCTGGATCTGGGGGAAGAACTCTAAGTGCCAATGTACCAGGAGCCCAGTGGCTGTGGTAACAGGAGGCAACATGCCACATACAGGATGCTCTGACTGGGGTTTCTGTGTGATGGGAACTGTCTTCATAGCAGCAGAAAGCTGTGTATTCACCTCCAGAATTGGGCATCTCTAAGAAGGATCAGTAAAGTCAATATTACTCCAAGGGGCAAGTATGTTATAGAGCTTCCCAGAGCATTCTCCACTGAGGGTAATATGCACACATCTGAAATCTGATCCCACCAAGTTACTCCTGAAAACTGGAGTTTTTGTGGTCGATAGGGATGAACAGGCCCCACACTGAAGGATATCTAGCCATATCTACAAGGCAGATGGCCATCGTGACAGTTATGCTAGGATAGACTGACTGACTGCTGCATCCAAGAATGTGTTGTATCTTAACATTTGCAATATTGATAACAATGCAGTAATCCAATAGCAGGACCCCATTAATATTATTTCTTTTTTTTTCCTTAGTCAGAAATTTTATTGGTTTTGCTTTAGATGTTTTAGATTAAAAATAAATAAAGTAACCCTCAAGGGAAATTTCTGTTGAAAGATTTAAAAATAGGCCATGGATTGGTACCAGCAAGTACCACTTACCTGTGGCATTTCATGGTCAGGGGCTCATAGGATCTCTAAGCTGACAAGACAAGGCCTTGGTAAGCAGAAGACACAGAAAAAAAGGGCAGAGTTAGATGTTGGAGGAATGGCACAGGAAATAGCTCAAGCTAGCAAGCAAATACTGCAATACAAATAAGATACCCTGATGGGCAGTGGTGGTGCAGGCTTTTAAAATCACCAGGGAGGCAGAGGCAGCCAGATCTCTCTGATTTCAAGGTGTACAGAGCAAGTTTCAGGGCAGCCAGGGCTACACAGAGAAGCCCTGTCTCAAAAAAAAACCTGAAAAAAACCAACAAAACAAATAAACAAAAAACAATACAAACAAATAAGATGTCCAATAAGCAGTTCAGAACGAGCCAACAAACCATCAACCAAACCAAAAGGGAGACCTAGACCCAGAAAGAACTCAGCAGCACCCGCCCGAGGAAGCGGCAAAGATGATCAGGCACAAGTGGGCCATGCTGGTACCTGATGCTAGGCTGATCCAAGAGACTGCTTCGCTCAACTGCCAGACAGCTGATACAACTGCTCTCACGCCAAGATGAATAAGGTCATCTATTCTGAACCAAGTTTGAGTGACTGCGGCCTGAGAACCCAGATGTGAGACATCCCAAATGGCAAGGTCCGCCATGGAAGCGGTCACACACACTTTTATAGATACAGAACAAGTATGGTAATCGCTCAATTCATATACCAGACCCGTAAGTGATAAGAGCAGGCGGTGAGTTATGAAGCAGGTGTGATGGCTTGAATGTAATAGGCCCCCGTAGGCTCATAGGGAACGGCACCATTAGGAGGTGTGGCCTTGTTGGAGGAAAGATGTCACTGTGGAGAGGGGCGTTGAGGTCTTTATGCTCAATCTAGGCCTGGTGGGGAAGTCTCCTTCTGCTGCCTGTGGATCCAGATGTAGAACTCTCAGTCCTTCCCCAGCACCATGTCTGCCTGCATGCCACCGTGATTCTCACCATGTCAACAATGGACTAAACCTCTGAAACTATAAGCCAGCCCCAATTAAATGTTTTTCTTTATAAGAGTTGCTGTGGTCATGGTGTCTCTTCACAGCAACAGAACCCTAGCTGAGACAGTGGGAAATTCTGCTCTGGGTTTCACACGTTGTCTGATGGCCTTAACTTTTGAGTTGGTAGAAGCAAGGGGTTTGATGAAAAGTCATTCAAAATGTTTATCTCAACATAAAAGGGATATTTGATAGGTACTGAGGTGGGCAATAATAAAAAGACATTAGAGGAGCTAAAGATCGCCTGAGATAATTCTGGCGTCTAGTCTGCAACATCCAGCACTCCCCAGTCAGGGATCAATCAGTTATCAGAATCTTCCAACATGGGTATGGATTTCTCAAGCACCTTCAATTCAGGAAAGCAGGGCATGAGAAAGAAATGAAGGGACTTGAATAGAAAACGAAACCAAACCATCCCTGTTTGAAAATGGCATGATTCTATACTTTAAAGACCCAATTAGAAAACTCCAGTAGCAGAATACAAAGCCATCAGTACTTTTTGTATATGTCAATAATGAATTTGCCAGGGAAGTAATCAGGGGGACATTTCATTCACAATAGCCAAATGGACAAAAACTCCTGAGAACAAACCCATCCAAGGAGGTGAAAGACCTCTACAAATGAGAAGTTTAAAGCCTTGAAGGAAGAAAGTGAAGAGGAGAGACCTCCGATGATCGTGGATTAACAGAACTAATCTCGTGAAAATAGTCTATATTACCAAAGCAGTATGTAGAGTCAATGCAAAATATCCATAAAAATTTCAACAACATTTTCATAGACTTAGAAAGAAATTTGAAATTCATTTGGAGGCCCAAAAGATTCCAAATACCTAAGATAATCATAAGCAGAAAGAACTGGCATTTTCACGGTCTTGGATCTCAAATTATACTACAGAGCCATAGTAACCAAAGCAGAATGGTGCTGGCACAGAAATATGGAACAGAATAAAGATATAAACACGGAGAGATACAGCCATTTAATGTGACAAAGGTGTCAAAAACAAACAGTGAAGAAAAGAGCCCTAAAATGACACTAGGAAAACTGGATTTCCATATGTGAAAAAATGAAACTAGTTCCACATCTCTCATCTCAAATTTAAGAAAAAAAAAAACAAAATTGATCAAAGAACTGAATGTTAAACTTGAAGCTGAAACTTTGAGAGGAAGGCACAGGGAGATGCCTCTAGATAACAGTTACAGGCAAGGACTTTGGGCAAAGGACTCCAACAGCACAGGAAATAATCCTCAGAAGGAGGGAGGATCACAGGTTCAAGACTGAGCGGGAGAGATGGCTCAGCAGTTAAGATTACTCGCTGCTCTTTCAGAGGACCCAGGTTCAATTCCTAGCACCCACACGGCAGTATCAGGAGACCCAATGCCCTCCTATTATATCCATAGGCACCAGGGCACCATACATGCAGGGAAACACTCAAATAAGCCTGAAAAAAAATTTCAGATCATTCTTGAATGCATATTTGCAACCTTTCTCTCTCTCTCTCTCTCTCTCTCTCTCTCTCTCTCTCTCTCATACACACACACACCATGAAAGCACAAGAGGACCAAGAAGAGGGAAGACCAGGTCTAAAGAAAGGAATACAGGAGCAAGAGATAATGGGAATGAAGCAAAGCAGTGCATGTTCTCCGTCATATGTAGAATTTAATTTGCATCTAAACAGGCTATCTATACTTGTATGTGTGGGAGAGGCAAGGCAGGAGGGAAAGGAGGGTTGCAGCAAGAGCTAAATAGGAGCAAAATACCAATTACATGTAATGCAAGGATCACAATGAAGCCCATTATTCTGTGCAATAACTAAAAGAAGAAATTTAAAAGGTCTGATCATGCTTGTAACGCCCAGCTCTGCCGGATCAGAGGCTGAGCGCTGGTGGAACACCCACCAGACTTCTGCAGGGGCAGAGGCTTGAGCGCTGGTGGAACACCCACCAGACTTCTGCAGGGGCAGAGGTGCTGAGCGTTGGTGGAGCATCCACCAGACCTCTGCAGGGGCAAAGGCTTGAGCGCTGGTGGAGAACCCACCAGACTTCTGCAGGGGCAGAGGTGGAGCACCCACTAGACTTCTGCAGGAGCAGAGGTGTTGAGAGTGTGTGTGGGGGGTCTGCAATACATGTTAAGAAGTTGGCACATTAGGGTTTTAGGAAGCCTGGTGGGCAGTCATCTCTGAAGGAAAGGGACCCATGGGGAGCTTGGGCCTGGAGGTGGAACTGAAGGATGAACATCTGTTCCCCAGTGTTGACACCACCTCTCCAAGATTTCCACATTGAGGAGCAGGTACTAACAGGCTCCTCTGCCCCCTGGAGCAGGACTCAAGGGAAACAAAGGAATCGCCTAGGGAGAGATACCTGTGACACTCTCCTTCATCTCCGCGTCAGTGTGGCCCTTACCACTGAAGAGCATGGGGGACCCAACACTGTCCATGCCCTGAAGGACAATCAGCCCCACTCCACACAGCTGTGAGGCTCATCACCTTGTGAGCTGGAGCCCAACCTGAAGCTCCTTACAGGAGAAGGCAGAGAGGCAGTCCAGAGCCAGGCCAGGGAGAGCAGGGACTCATGAGGAATGCAGCAGTCTAGTTGTGGGGGTTGGGACTCAACTGCTGCTCAAGCAAGTTTCATCATAGCCAACATGTTTAGGTGATGGAAAAACTAACTGCCAGGTTTGGTGATCGTTCATGCACTGGAATACCATAATTTCTCCAAATACACAAACACTCCCGGTGTGCTGATAAACCCTTGTAAATAAACAAGACTGAGTGCCAGATGTGGTGGTCACACCTTTAACCCCAGCACTCAGGAGGCAGAGGCAGGTGGATCTCTGAATTTGAGGCCAGCTTGTTCTACATAACTCCAGGACAGTCAAAGCTACACAGAGAAACCCTGTCTTGGAAAACAAAAACAAAAACAAAAAACAAGAAAACAAAAAAGAAAGGAAGGAAGGAAGAAAGGAAGGAAAGAAAAGAAAAGAAAAGAAAAGAAAAGAAAAGAAAAGAAAAGAAAAGAA